>APFE030463403.1:43652-80551 GCA_000404065.3 Pinus taeda | reverse complement strand
GATCAATTTCAAAGTATCTTATCAAGTGGAAGAACTTATCTGCTGAAGATTCCACATGGGAGGGTGAGAATTTTATACAGAAGCATCCAGAACTACTCAAGCATTGAAGACAACACTTTTTTTGAAGGAGAGGGGCATGTTGGGTCCCATAATACTAGTGATTACACCATTACTATTGTAGTTGTACCCCTTATTAATATTGTTGTGCCCCTATTGTGCCCATATTGTTACTATTGTGCCCCATAGAAGCCCACTATTGTTATTATTGTGCCCTTACATTATTATTGTTTTGTAGGCTCTGATTATGTTATGACCCCTTAGACTCCTATATATAGAAAGGAGGTCTTTTCATTTGTATCATCCAAGAATTGTTCATTTATGTAATGTAAAGGAGGTTGCCCCCTCGAAGAGGCTGAATTCTAAGGCGTTGATCTATATTTTCTATCTTTTCTTGGGCTGGTTTCATAACAAGGGCCTCATGACATGTTGACAATTGTGCCAACTCTACTGTTGTTGTAGCTACGTGGAACTATATTTTCTGTATAAGACTTAGTTGTGCTGATGCAAAGTTTCTTGTGATAAATGTGACAAGACCAATTCCACATGGCTTAGGCCTTATGTGCACTATTGTATATATACACTTGGTAAGTCCATCACCTCTGGTAATATTTGCATTGTGTGGTTCTCTTCTAATGCCAAAGATGGTTGGGACTGCGTTATTATTTTTTTAGTCACCTTAGTTATGCTTTGCGCCTATGTTTGTTATGTCCTTGTCTGTTGTACCATGTACAAATTTACTATATTCCAACAATGGTTGTAGTTTCTCCAACTAATCCTACGTTATTATGTATATATGTTGTCGCTGCACTACTTTTGCAAGCACTTGTTCAATTTTCTCCTTAACTTGGTCCCCGATCTTTTCCAGATCATCATCATTTAATGACTGGATTTGGGTGATCACTGGTTTCATTGCTTTCCTTTTCATTTTCATGCGGGAGGTTCCTTCTTCTACTGTCTACTGCTACTTTTTCTTATCTCCCACCTACGCAATGTCCTCTTCCTATGATTCCCTTGCGTCATCTCCTTGCCCTGTTTCCTACATAGACTCATGAATGAATTGATCCTTTCTTAATTTGATCATCTTTGCATCATTTGTTTCTTCCATTGGGACTTTCCATTCTGCTTCCCATTCATTGATGATGTAACTCGCTGCTAACTTTTTTAGCTTATAATAGTTTTTGGAGCCACTTCTTTGTAGGATCCCTTTTTGGATGAATATACAGGAAATGTGGGGAGCTTTAAATTGTGAAATATCCTTATATGCTTCCACCACATGTAGTGGGATTCATGGTATTCTCTCGATCATCTACCTGAACACCTCCTTGTACACACAAAATGTTAATTGTTTTCCAATTACCTATGTTTATGTGTGACATTCCATAATGAGGCATATTGGGGTACCAAAAATGGTTTGTACGCCATGTCTAGAAACTATGTTTCATCTGACTCCCTCCATGATACTAAGGTGATCAAAATAAAGAGCCACACATAGTGGAACTTTTCTTTTTTATCCTGCACTTCTCGACAATCTATCAAAATTTGGTTTAAAAGAATTGTGGTCTAGTTCATATAAAACCATATTATGCACTTCATTGTTTCCGCAACTACTTCTACTAGTACCTGGTATTTGCAAAATTTTGGTAGTCATTTTCATTCCATAACCTGTGACGTAAACATGACTGCGTCTCCATTGATGTTGGGTATGTCGAAACTGCCCCCCTATGTGTGCCATATTTTTCCTTCACCTCCTTGGTTATGGATTTCTCCCTGCATTTGTTTGTGAGAAATGGTTCTAAATCTTCACCTGTTGTAGGTAACCTTGTGATTCTTGAAATAACATTGGTGTCTATGGACACCAACTGGTCCAACCAAAGGAACCCTCCATGGATGCAACCCAACAAGTATTTGAAATTGTTGGAATCAGCAGACCAAAGTGAAATATAAGAGTAAATTACCCTACTATTCACAAAGATGTTACGTATAGATACATTTCGTGATCGTTGCATTCATATTCTAATATCTCTTGGAATCCCTATGATGGTTCACCTTCCACGCCATTATCCTTAGTGGATTAGGTGTCCAACATTCCCCCCTTAATATGAAGGGGTATATATGAGTCCAAGAAAAGAGATGAAATACAAAAATGCAAAAATGCATGGTAGAAAGTGGCTAAATATGCCCTCTGAAATGATTGTATAAGGTGGGAGAACTCGAGGCCTCAATTGGTGGTGTTTTAAGGCTGACCACCAATATTGAAACACTTAGTGCAGTTCATGGAACAATTCCAAATTTGGCTAGAAACTGAAGTCTTATTCTAGAGGAAGTGCTCCCTAATGTTGTGAAAAGGGAGACCACTGGGGTCTCAACTTGGAACATTTGATGTAGTTCCTGGATCAATTCCAAATCTGGCTAGAAGTTGAAGTCTTCTGCTAAAGGAAGTACTCCCTAATTCTTGGAAAAGGGGGACCATTGAGGTCTCAACCAGCAGTGGGTTAAGGCTAACCACCAACTAGAATGCTTAGTGCATTTCCTGGAACAATTTTAAATATGTCTAGAAACTGAAGACTTATGTTAGTGGAAGTGATCCTAATTCCAATATGAAGATGACCATAAACTGAATCACGATTATAACTTTGACTCTAGTTGTAACTTTGATTCTGGTTTAGGCTTGAGGATATGGTTTTCACTATTGCTCAAGATCTTCAAAACTGGTAGCTAGTCATCAATTCCCCCCTATCAGATAGCTAGTCATCAATTCCCCCCTATCAGATACTAGGTGAGAAGATGATATCACTATTACTCAAGCTCGCTTATACATGCTAGATTGATAGGGTTTCAAAACAAGAAGTCTCACTGTCAATCCCCTTTTATCTGAGGATGGATATGTATCGAAAAAGTGTTCACAAGGATGGAGATAGAAAAACCATGATCTTCCATGCGGGAAACTCAAGAAGGGTGTCAATTTCTACCAAAAATGCACTCATTTACAATGTAATTTAACTGGAAAAATCACAAAAAAACACCATTTTCAATTTACCATTATATTAAGTTGAATTCCCAAGATAGTACAATGCTTCTAAAAATGAATGAAGAATACTCAAATCCAACAAACAACCCAAACTCACGGGTGTAATATTCCCATAACAACTCATATATATCGTCACAATACAAAGATAAAACACAATCCCTTGTTTCTTTACCTGTAAGCATCTCCCTCTCTTTTTACCACTTCCTACCGCCCAATTATCTTCCAATAATTTTTTTTTCATCTATGGTTGAGAATGGTTGAATGAAATCAAATCCAAATATATCTTGGAAGAAATTTCAAATGCACAGGTGGGCGATTGAAATTATTAAGCTAAGCTAAGTTTGGAACATATTAACCTCTCTGAAGAAGATTAGGGGCCAAAGCCTACAAAACTCCTCTAACTTCTCCATTTTCCTCTATATTTCCACATATTTGGAGGACCTCCATTTGTGGTAACGAATTATCACTAAGAAACTTATAAAACTCACAGTCTATTTCATTAGTGAAACCACAAGGGTTCTCCTTCTTGACACAAGATAAGAGAGAGCTATAAGGCAGAGGGATTTGATGGCATAACATGGATAGGTGTGTACGAAATCGATGTGGATGCTGACTATACAATGAAAAAGACATGGCAGGACAATTCGAGGAGGTTGATGTTGATTGAGATGACACGAGACTCGTTAGATGTGCTTGCATAAGTGTCACCTATGTCTGCAAATTCACAACCTATTGCTTCAAGGAATGAATGTGCGCAATGCATCCATAAACATGATCATGGAATTGAGCATGTGCCTTGTATGATATGGTAAAAACTGCCTCACAATGCTCAAGCATGGGGATATCCAGTGAAATCTTGGATACATTACTTTCTTAGGAGCATTAAATTTCAATAGAAAAAAACACAATTTCATGGAGCCACTCTCCACAGTCTCTTATCCATTAAGAGATTAGAGATGGTAGATGTGGGGGTTTGGCTCACATTCCAGGAAGAAGAAAAAAATGAAACAAAACTTAGATCTTCCACAAGTAGCAGAAGGGCATGCAAAGGAATAATGTACTAAAAATATAGTTATGAGGAGTGCCAGGGTTTTCAAATAGATTTCTGGTGGGCTAATGGTCAAGGATTTCAAGATTACTCAGAGTGGTAGATCTGAAAAACTAAGAGAGGCAAATCTGATGGGTTTCTAAGCAAGACCCGCTTTGATACCACTATTGAAATGAGTAGACCAAAGTGAAAGATAAGTGTAAATTACTTTATTATTCACAAAAATGTTACATATACATGCATTGTGTGATCATTGGATTCATCTTCCAAGATTTCTTAAACTCCCTATGATGGTTGACCTTCCATGCCATAACCATTATCATATTAGGTGTTTAATAGACACAAATATTAATTTCAGTGCTGTGACTGAAATGTGACATTTCAAGTAGGTTTAGGATACGTGGCTGTATCAAGATGCTAACTCCAAGAACATTTTAAATCCATGATATCATGGTCTGAGTACTTCAAGTTTTCCACTGCACCGAGCATGTTCCCCTGTTAGAGAACTCCATGTGGAATTAGGGGCATCACCATTGAGTATTTTGGATCCTTTTTTAGGTGTATTTATGTTATGTTGGGTTTCTTGGGTGGCACATACACTATTTGAAACTAACCCTAGAGTGACCCCGACAAACCTAGTGCAAGCGTTGTGATTTGACCTGTTCATGTTGTGGGCTATGTAGGGTGTGAAGGTGCTTGCGATCACCCTACGGTTAATTTGTAAAATATCGTGGATATTCCACTGGACAATTCGTCACGACAAATATGATAATATTATATTTAAAATCTAAACTTCTACACTATTACTGTTTTATTAGATTTTTGGATTTGTAGTTTACTGCTAATAATGCATGCATGTGAATTAAAATTATGGAGAAAATAGAGAACGATAAAATAAAATCTCAAAAACACATTTGGCACAATATATGCTCTAGGAAATCCTTTCAGGACAAAAAACCAATAGGAAGGTGAGGGCACTTAGCTCTCTTTCTCTGAATGGAAATGTGGTTGCTTGTGGCCCATGCAATGCTACAGTGCACACATCCTCTGTGTGTTCTCTACCTGCTATCCCTCTTAGCTATTTTTGCTCAGGTATGGAACAAATGCACTCAAAAGTGCACACATCCTCTGTGTGTGCTCTACCTCCTATCCCTCTTGTCTATTTTTTCTCATCTATGGAACAAATGCACTCGAAAGAATGGAATCCCTTTTCCACCTAGTGACCCGGTTATAACACAAGCCAATAACCTACTAGTAAGTTAGGTGTGACTACCTCAACTCTTAACTAGAGTTATAATATATAGTGTTCTAGAGTCTTCTATATCATAATTATGTCGCCAACCCCTTTTCCATGAATAATGGGAGTTGACATGGAATCCTCTCAAATTATGGTGGTGAAAACAGGAAGGTCAACTTCTAAGTGGAATAAATTTCACATATAGAATCAGACTAACGTGGTTGTTGTATCATTGTAAATGTCTCTATGCGTAGAATAGTATAAAAATGTGTGTTAAAGTGAAAAAATTTTACCATCTAAAAACATCGTTTGATGCCTCAAAATGCTCCCAGAAGGTTTCACACCCTATTTTACCAAACTAGGTCCTGCCAGTAAAAATGGTCTCGTGAGATGATTCCTCCACTTTTTCCACTCTGAAATCATTGATATGGATGAAAATTAATACAATGATCCAATCCGGATCACACCTCCCCATTTTGGGAGGATTTTGTTCCCCAAAACATTCTATTGAATGAGGGGAGGAAATTTTTCCTCCACCTTCTCTCTGGTGTACCATTTAGCTTTGCCAGGAAGTTATCCTTTCAACCCAATCTACCAAAGGTTTTGTTTCCCATGTCTTGTGTAGTCCTAGAACTCTTCTGCAAAACTGTATCTTTTGTTAACTCTGCCTGAGCATCTAGTTCCAAATCCTCCATAAATGGTAGGACACATTCCTATTCCCGATCTAGCATGGAAGGTTCATAGAGTTTCAAATTCTCTATATTCACAACTGAGTAAATTTGCATATATAGTGGTAAATTGAGATGATAGGAAATTATCACCCACATTTTCCAGTATCTCAAAGGGACCATACCTTAGAGACTCGATTTTATTAAAATGCCCCTGCAACTTCTCCTTCTTCAACTGTAGCCATACTCTATCTCCCACCTTGAATGATTTCTTTGTTCTATGTTGATCATGTCTAGCCTTATATTTCTCCTACGACTTCTGCAGCATCTCTTGTACCTATATATAGATATGCATGATCTTTTCTATACAATTTTCAGCCCTCAAGGAATCTCTTATAATATCTTCCCTCACTCCTCCTTATTTCCCATATGCAATGTCCATAGGTGAATGCGAAAAACATCCAAAACAAGTTTTGTATGGGGAATTTCATGTAGAAGTGTGGACTGCTCTGTTGTAAGAATGTTCTATATATATTATATTTTTAACCCAGATATTCGGATGCTTCTGGTTGTATCCCCTCAGAAGTTGCACCAAAGTCCTATTGACTACTTTTTTTTGTTCATCTGTCTGTGGATGGAATGTTGTAGATCTCTTTAACTTTGTGTCCATCTTCTCCCATAAGGTACTCCAGAATGCATTGAGAAATATTGTATCCCTATCTAAAATTATGGTACTTGTTATCCCAAAGTGCACCGATAACAACCACTAGTTGAATTTCCATGTAAATAAAATAAGACTAAGGTCATAGGACACATATTCCAAGCTGAATGTTGGGAAAAACACTTTAGTGGGCATCACTTGTGATTAATAATGGCTATGGAAATTGGCAAAGGAATTGGAAAAGGAAGATATGCAATCATTAGCATTTATTTATGAAAATACAGGAAAATAGAAGAAAAGGAAGTTGAAGGGACACAAATTTGCATGCTAAGGAAATTAGAGGAAAAATGAAGGGAATCGATTCACAACTTTTGTATAACTTTTGGATTAGCTTTTATTAGTTCAGTTTTGGATCTCTAATTCATTCTCTTATTCTCTCATTCTATTGCACACTTAAAACGTTCTTGGGGCATGCTTGGAGCATTCTAGCATTCACTTGGATTAGAGAAGGAAAGCAAGGAACCATAAGGAGATAGTTGGATAAACAACTACAGTAGGATAATTTCCTAGATAGCCATGGTGTTATGGGTTTTTTCACTTGTTTTTATGATTGGTTCTCACATCCCCTATGGCTATGGGTTGGAATAAAGGTTCTAGAAGCCCTAGAATAGTTTAGGTTGAGGTACTAGTTCCTGGAGTTGTAGGTTCAGACAAACACTCTGTAGCCTTTGGTGGGTTGAGATACTAGTCCCTGGCACAACGGTTAGAATAAATGATCTAGATCCATGGAAGGTTGTGGGTTGAGTTACTAGTTCCTAGACCCCTGGAAAGCTTAGGTAGAGACTGATCTGGTTGATGTTAGTGATTTCTGGACCATAGAGGTGGATTCATTTGGTTGAGGGTTGAGGTGGCTTGGCCTTTGGAAGCCCAGGTTCGTTTTGTCTTGGTTTATTCCATGAGATGCCACATTCATGCTTAAAATATGACGTGGGAGTGATTGGTTGAAAGAGATATTTGGTTCAGCCCAATCTATTGTTGAATGGTACGTGGAAGTCCCTAACTTGGTTGGCATTTCCAAATGTTAATGAGAGTTATTTTCCTATTGTAATTTATGAGCACTTGTAATGGTTACCATGTTGACATTACAGTTGATTTTCCATGGTTTCTATGTTGGTTATATGCTAGTTATATGATGCACTCTATCTATGGTTCCTATCATGTTTTGATAAGTTATTGAATGGTTGATTAATGCATGGACTAACAAGTGCCATTGCAACTTTCTAAAAAGGGATTAGAGCCTTCTTTGTGATTATCAAATGAATACTATCAATTTATGATGAGATATGAATTCATGACCTGTAGATTATACGTTTACCATATGTTTGAAGAAATATGTATCGTGTTCTAGGAAATCTAGGTCATGTTTTGGATTCAAGTTTAAATGATCATCATTATCGTAATGTTAATTATGGTTCTAGAAAGTTACAAGAAGTTCTGGGTAGTGGTATGGAGGCTAGCTTGAAAAAGTGGCTCAGATCTCGAAACTGTTAGCACTGAGTTGGAGGATTTGGGTCATAATCACATGGAAACATGCTTGTGCATGCAGTTGGGGCTTCATAACCACACTTTTGCCTTGTGCATGCAGTTAGGGTGCTAGTTTAGATAAAAAGGGTTCCAAATCAAGGATTGATCACTTGGGGTAGTTGTTCAACTCCTAAGTGATCTGTATTCCTTGTAGGATGCTAGTAAGTGTTCAATTTGTAGGCACCACTTCCTTAACTGGAATTTGGAGATTGGTTCATGTCATAGTGACACTCGTCTCATGTTTACCCTAGAAAGCTTGTGAAATTGTGTAAGTGTGGGAGGAGGAATTCCAGGGTCGTATCAGAGTGAGGTTGCAGCACTAGACCTTGGGGTAGATATGATTATTATGCATGCATGTTAGTTGTTGATATGATTTCTATGCATGCATTGTGATGTTCATTGTTGCAGTATTGTGCCATCATGATGATGTTGGTGTGTTATGATGATGTTGAGTCGATTGATATGTTGATATCATTATTTGTACATGTTACACAAAAATATCGTCACCTTGATTATTTGCAGTCGGTATGAGTCTATCACCACCTATACCAGCTTCCTAAGCAAGTCTCAAACCTCAGCTCTTCAAAACAATCTTTAGAAATGAGAGAAAGACATCAAAAAGCAATGTAACTCTGGTTCCGCACTTTCTCTTACTTTTGCCTGCGGGCCTGCACCTTTTGTTCAGGATATCTGTGTACTTATACGCTCTGTATGTAAAGGGGAGGGTGCGTACCCTTGTGAAAGTCAAAAGGCGCAATTTTTATCTTAAAAAACTCATCTTGGGTTAATTCTAGAGTTTTCTAGAAGGATTTGTTACGTGGATTGTTCGCTCCAAGTGGTTCATGCATCCCATCATAGGAGGAACTAATTCCTTGTTGAGAAAAATGAGCTTGATTGTATTAATTCAAAAGACGAAGAACCTTACAACCTTTACCTTGACACTGTACAAGCTCCTCCCAGGGTCCAACAAGAAGTCTCCTCTACTTTGACAAGCTTCACTCACTCCCCAATGAAGCCAAAAAGGTATGTGATCTCTCCTCTTAAGCTCAAATAGGAAGTCTTGATTTCACTAGCATTTACCCTCAAAAGTTCAGCTTCTAACCTCCCTAGCCACTGACCCAATGCCTCAATTTATAGTGCAATGGAGATCAGTTACCAGGTCCTCCTTCAAAGGGATAGAATCCTCCTTCAAAGGGATAGCTCCTCCCAACAAGGAATTAGTTCCTCCTATGATGGGATGCATGAACCACTTGGAGCGAACAATCCACGTAACAAATCCTTCTAGAAAACTCTAGAATTAACCCAAGATGAGTTTTTTAAGATAAAAAATTGCGCCTTTTGACTTTCACAAGGGTACGCACCCTTCCCTTTACATATAGAGCGTATAATACACAGATATCCTGAACAAAAGGTGCGGGCCCGCAGGCAAAAGTGAGAGAAAGTGCGGAACCAGAGTTACATTGCTTTTTGATGTCTTTCTCTCATTTCTAAAGCTTGTTTTGAAGAGCTGAGGTTTGAGACTTACTTAGGAAGCTCGTATAGGTGGTGATAGACCCATACCGACTGCAAATAATCAAGATGACGATATTTTTGTGTAACAATACATATATCATGCTAATTTGAAAAGGTTGTGTAGACAAGATGGCCTCCCTCGAACTACACTTAGGTATGATTTTGATTATGCCTATATTTGGTTTATCTAACATGATATGCTTGCTCTGAAGATCAGAGATGACGAGTAAAATGGTGGATTACAATTCACTTAACTCTCCTTATAGAACATTTGAGAAGCAAGGAGATGAGTACTCTCTTGATATAGTAGATACATTGAGAAATCTAAGGGTAGAAATTAGAAGTTGCAAGGCAGATAATAGCAAGATAATTCAATCATAGGAAATACTTGGTAGAGATCATGAAAATCAAGCCGAGGTTAATGCAGTGATCCTTTAGAGCTTATCAGATTTGCAAAGATAGGGATAACCAAGAATCAGTCATGGACAAGAGGAAAGGACTACTGGGGCATATGGTAGCAAGTCTTGATTGGGATATAGGTTGGATAGGGATGACACCATCAGGGGTGGTAAATGGTTGGATACACCTGATGGGAGAGGTAGTGCTCATGGGTTCTAGTCTAGTTCTGGTTCAGAGCGACATCATGGTTTTCACTTCCATCATCCTTATAGTAGGAGTGAGAAGCAATACTTGCTAGATGGGTTCAAGAAATCAAAGCCTCCTACATTTGATGGAGAGATGAAGAAACTAAAAGATGAAGAAGCATGGTTTCTTGGGATGAATAAGTTCTTTGAATTGTATGATTATACAAAGAATATGAAAGCCATGATAGTTATTTTCAGTCTCAAGGGAAAATCAGATATCTGGTGGGAAGATGTGAAGTGTGTCAGAGGTATCAAGACAAAGGAGTTGTGTTGGCATGAGTTTAGAAGACTCTTTACAAAGAAGTACTTTTTCGAGAGATATTATGATGGAAAGGCTAAGGAATTTGTTATAGACCATTTTGTCACATCTGGTCAATAGGCCTACAAACTAGATATATCCACATCCATGAACATGTTGTCATCATCCCTACACAAATCCCTAAGCATTATTTTTCCAAAAATTTTGAGTTTTTGGGATTAACTACTCAAAATTAGTTTTTTAAGCCCCAACACACCTTGTCCCTTTGGATACCTGCATTCAACGTTGGTTGCTCCCTTCTGCACCAGTGCTGGTCAACACTAGTTACTCCTTGTTGGGGGTGTGTTGATTTGAGAAATTAAGGAAAATTAAAAATATTTCCAAAGCTTCCTCTTCTAGAAGATTCTAGGGGTTGTTTTAACCATTTTACCTTGGATAAGAAGGGATTGATCCTACCTTGGAGAATTCACCTCTTATCCATTAATCTCATCATCCCATCATTAGTGCATCTAAAGCTAATTACGGTAAATCTTAAACAACTGCACCTCTCCTATAAATTTATTTCCATCCACAACATCAGGGTTGGATTTTTGAGACCGATCATGCCCTCATGTTGTTGCCTTGAATATAAGAGAGTCACCATCTTCATGCATTAGGGTGACATTGAGGTGTGCTTTGTGACAAGGAAGGACAATTCAACTTGGGGATATCTCTACAAGATCAACTATTATTCTTGATTGTAAACTTTCTCCTATTTCTATTAATACAAAGAGTATCATGTTTTCCTATATGTGTCGTGTTACATTTTCACTCATGTATTTCAATGCCTTGTTGATTCATTGAATAGAGTAATTGAATTATGCTACATATATGTTGTGGATCTTTGGCTTGTTTTGAGCTACAATTGGAGCTTACAAGCTAGGAGGAAATTAAATCTTGCAATACATTCCAAGCAAGCCTCTTTCCCATTATTCAATTTCTATAAGGGAAACTCTATATTCTTTGCTTTCTGTTATTCTAGACTCGTCCATTAGGTCTAGGGAAGATAGTTTTGTCTGCAATCGTAAATTTTGTATAACAAAGTTCTATGAGATTAATATGGGTTCTATGATAGATGAAGAGTATACGACCAAGTTTTTGGAGCCATTGAGGTATGTTCCATATCTTAAGGATGAGAAGACAAAGGTTCAAAGGTTCATCAATGGATTTCCTTTATCAATTAAGGATCATATTGAGTATGATGAGCCTCAGTCATTGGAGGAAATATTTGGGAAGTTAAAGCATTGTTATAAGAAGTCTAATTGTAAGTATAAGCCTAAGTAGGATTTGAAAACGATAAGTCTAAAGGAAAGAGGTTTAAGAAGCGGGGAAGACCTTGGGATAATAGTGATCAGGAGAATGTAACACTTTATAAGAAGTTCGTTGAAGTTGATAGAGGACACAAATTTCGACCTAAGGAGAAGAAAAATGGTGATAGCAGGAAGCCATTACAGTGATGGACTTGTGGTGGAGAGCATCGTAGGAGAGATTGTCCACAACATCAGGGTGGAAAACCAAATATTTGCAGTGCTCAAGAGGCACATAGAGTTGGAGATGTTGGGAAGAGCATTCCTCTGATTTATGTAGCGTTTGATAACAAGTAGGAAGATCATCAAGCATCCATTATTGAGATGGAAGGTAAGCTTTGCAATCGAGTTATTTTCATTTTGATTTATACTGGATCTAATTATAGTTATGTTATTCCTAACCTAGTGGATAAGTGTGGCTTTAATAAAGAAGTGCATGCAAAATCTTGGTTGGTGCAGTTGGCTACAGGGACTAAGAAAAGAGTTCATCATTGGGTGAGAGCTTGTGCATTTGAGTTGAATGGTATGTCTACATCAACACATCTAAATGTGCTTCCTTTGGGTTCATACAATATGAATTTGGGCATGGATTGATTGTACATTCACAAGACTAATGTGGACTTGTATGAAAAGGCTATTGAGTTCCTGGATGATGATGGGCAAAGAAGAATTTTGTAGGGTAAGAAGAAGCCTACATCAGTAAGAATAGTTACAGCTATGCAAGAAAAGCATGATTTCAAAAAGGGATGTGTAATTTTTGCAATTCATATTTCTAGTGACAAAGGGAAGGATGTTGAGGATGATGAAGTTATGAATAGGTAACCAGTTTTGCAGTTGTTTCAAGATGTGTTTCTTGTAGATATTTTAGATTTTCCTTCTCATAAGGAAGTGGAATTTTCTATTGAGTTTATGTCGGGAGAAACACCGACATCAAAGGAACCTTACATGATGATTACTCCAGAGTTGGTGGAAATGAAGTTACAGCTTAGGGAATGCTTGATAAGGAATACAAAAGGCCAAGCGGGTCACCTTGGGTTTGTTGAACAATTGGCATTGTCTAAATGGTTGGTGGCACTTAGTATCTTGGCATTGATGTCAACTAAACTAGCATTGATGATATAGGCAACAAATGTTGGCATTGATGAGAATGTTGTTCAGGGGGAGTCATGTGTTTGCTGGAGTGTTCTGTAGAGAATCATCATAGTAACACGCTTAGTGGAGAAGCCATAAAAAGATAATTATGATGGTTGGGGAGTCCCATAATTTTGAGGATATTATCTCTTAAGAGATTAGCTCAGTTTCTCCTCAAAGTGGCATAGTTGGAAAGTGTCTGGAAATATGTTTCCAAATGTATGTGGAAGTCTACAACTGGCCCTATGGATCAAAAGTTATGATCAATCAAAGTAAGGACTTTAAAAGCCCTTACTAGCAGTGCCTGAAACTCTGAAACCCCGGAAGCCTGGAAGCCCAGAGGTTTATTTAAAATTTGTATAGGATTGTATTGAGACAGGTTAGCAGGAAGCCTAGAACCCTAAAAGGCCAAAGGTTTATTTAAAAATGTCATAGGATTGTATTGAGTTGGGGTAGTGGGAACCCCGGAAGCCCAAAATCTTGGAAGCCAAGAGGTTTATTTAAAAATGTGTTACAGGGTGGCATCAAATCGAGGTAGCAAGAGTAGTACCCATAATCCTGGAGGCTCGGAAGGTCATAAGGAATAAAAAAAGGGAGGATAAAGTGTCGGGATTTTGTAGCAAATAATAGAGATAGGTGACAAACATTCTTGCTGACATTTGACAAACTGTTGAATATAGATAGACACGCCCAAGCCATGAATAAGGAAAAACACTGCAGGAAAGCATTTGAAGGGGCTCGGGCCAAGATCAAAGGAAAGGTGCCAAGGAAAGTGCTAACGATAGGTTGGCCCGTAACTCTTGTGAAATTGTATTTACAAAAAAGTTACAGGTACTAGGACTTCTGAGATCTGACTCATATAGCGACATCTATTTAAAAATATGGATGAGCCAGAAGCTCCTTATGTCACAGTCATGAATAAGTCAGCAAATCCAGTGCATAGTATACAAAGGATGTATGAGTCAGTAGATGAAAGTAAATGAACACAGAGTTTGGTGCCATTGTAATCATGATAACTATTGAAACAAGCCTTTGTTTGTTTCACTTGCACGCCATGAGAAATTTAATGAAGAATATGGCTCTGTGACTCCATACCAATGAGTTTATGTGCTTTGATGGCATGTTGTAGATGTAGTAGGAAGAAGAGACATACCTGAAGTACATTATGAGCTCTGTGGGAATTTAAGAGGAATAAAGAATGAAGTGATCTACACATGATGAATTCAATGAAGGTTCTTGTTGAGTGTGCAAGGAAGATTGGGATTAAATTCTCAAGTATGGAGAATCCACAAGTGCCCATTCTTATATTTAATACAGTTGCAGTGGCCTTGCAGTTTTGATGGAACAAAAGAGATAGTTCCATGTTGTAACATGTTATCAAGCACTAAGTAGCAAAGACAATAGTAGGAAAACAAAGACATAATCGACCTTTGCATAGTAGAGGAACAAAACTCAGGGATTTCCTTTGAGCAGTTAGGTGAATATAGTAGTTGTGTTCAAGTTGAGTATGTGAGGAGTAAAGAGTCAAGTTCCCAAAGCTAAATATGTTTACAATAGAGTAGAGGGCCGAGACTAGACTTGGTTGAGCAGTGAAGTTGCAGACCTGAAGGGAAGGAGTTGGTATAATAGTATATCAAGATTATATTTCTGAGCATATGTATTAGCGTCTGTTTCTAGTTTGAAAATTATATGAAAAGTAAAACTGTGGCTAGAGAAGGTAGAGGTCTGCATTCATAAGAGGTTGGTGCCTCTTGGCAAGTGGTGGCTCGCTATGTGAAGTGGGTTGGGTCTCCTGTGAGTGAGTGCTCACAAATAACTTGATGTAATTAAGTGGGTGCTTAATTTACATCATAACAACAAAAAGGTTGGTGGTTTTATCCCTTTGGGTTTCCATGTAAAAATCCCTATGTCAATATGTGTGTTGCTCAATTGATGAATTATGTGCTCTTATGAATGGTTTTCTTTAATGCATGTTTATTTTGTATTCTGAATGCTCTAACAAATAACTAGCATATGTAAAAAGGAAATATCATAATTGAGCACAAGTTTAATAACCTTACAATTACTGATTCGCCCCCCTCTCAACAATTACTTATATCAAAAGGGGTGCACTAGTATTGTTTGTAAAGAAGGAGGATGATACTCTTAGATTGTGAATTGATTACAAGCAGTTGAAGAAGGTGACAATCAATAAGAGGTATCCATTTTTGCGGATTGATGACTTGTGTGATCAGCTGAAGGGAGCAACAATGTTCTCAAATAGTGACTTGAGATCGGGATATCATCAGGTGCACATCAAAGAAGAGAATATTTGTAAGACCACATTCCATAACAAGAATCAATATTATGAGTTTGTGGTGGTTCCTTTTGGTCTTACTAATGTTCCAACTACTTTCATCTGTTTGATGAACATTATGTTGTGTCCTTATCTAGACAAGTGTGTGATAGTATTCATTGATGAAATATTTATATATTCTAAGAATGAGGAAGAGCATACAGAGCACCTGATGGCAGTGTTAGTATTGTTGAGAGAGCATCAATTTTATGCCAAGCTGAACAAGTGAAGTTTCTTTCAGATTGAAGTTCACTACTTAGGAAATGATGTTGCCAAGGAAGGTATAACAGTGGATCTGGAAAAATTAAATCTATCATGGAGTGGCCAACTCCTAGGAATTTGGATGAGGTCAGATCATTCATGGGATTAGCATGTTATTACAGGAGGTTCATCAAGAACTTCTCACATATTTCCTATCCTATTACATCTTTGCAGAGGAAATGAAAGAAGTTTGAATGGACTGAGGAGTGTGCAACTAACTTTGAGAAATTGAAGCATTTGTTTACAAATGCTCCAATCTTGAATATTGCAGATCCTGATAAAGAGTTCATGGTATCTACAAATTCTTGCAAGAGAGGACTTGGTGGAGTCCTAATGCAGGAAGGACAGGTGACATGTTATGAGTCAAGGAAGTTGAATGAGCATGAGAAGAACTATGTGACTCATGATCTTGAGTTGGAAGCTATCATTCATGCATTGAAGATGTGGAGACATTATCTCCTTGGCAATAGGTTAGTTCTAATGAGTGATCATAGTGGGTTGAGGTACTTGTTTCACCAACCCAATCTGAATGCCAGGTAAGCTAGATGGTTGGCTACCCTCAATCTGTTTTAATTTGAGATCAGGTATATCAAGGAAAAGGATAACAAGGTTGTAGATTCTCTTAGTAGAAGAGTGCAGGTGAATGACATTCTAGCTGTGAGTTCTTAAGGTACATATTTTCAAGAGTGTATCTTACATGAATGGAAACGTGATGACAGGTACTAAAAACTGAAGCATAGATTGCAGCAACAAGGTGAAGGTGGTAGAGATGAGGAGTATCACCTCACGACAAATGGCTTGGTCAGATTCAGGAGAAAGATTTATGTGTTAGACAACAACGAGCTCAAGAAGCTTAACTTGAGGGAGTTTCATGCCAAGTTGTATTTAGGACACATGATATATCAAAAGGCATTGAAAATAGTTAATAAGTTATGCCATTGGCTGAACTTGAATAAATAGGTAACTAAATTTTTTGATATATGTCTGGATTATCAACATGTAAAAGTAGAATGTAAGCATCCAGCTAGTTTTTTGCAACTGATTCCGATTATAGAATGGAAATGGGAGGTATTTTCCATGGACTTCATTATAGGTTTTCCAAGGACATCGAAGCAACAAGATTCCATCATGGTTGTGGGTTAACAAGTTGAGTAAGGTAGCTCACTTCATTGTAGTTAAGTCTACAAATTCGGCTAGTGAGGTAGCTTAGTTCTTCATCAAGGAGATAGTGAAATTACATGGTATTCCCAAGAAGATCATATCAAATAGAGATGTCAAGTTCACTTCCAGATTTTGGAAGGAGTTATTTGCATGCTTGGGGACAGAGTTGGATTTCAGTACAACTTATCATCCATATAAAGATGGACAATTAGAGAGGGTAAATAGGATTCTTAAGGACATGTTGAGGATGTATATAATGCATCAATAGAGGAAGCAGGAAAAGTATCTTCCACTGGTAGAGTTTTCATATAGTAATGGGTATTGGGAATCCTTCAGGATGAGTCCATTTGATGCTCTTTATGGGTGGGGTTGTAATACTCCTATCAGATGGAGTGATCTAGTGAATAGGGTGTTGATTGGACTGGATATGTCGGTTGAGTTGGAGGAGGAGATGCAGGTTATTAAAAGGAATTTGAAGGCAACGTAGGATAGGTAGAAGAGTTATGCAGATCATCAGAGAGCATTAAAGGAGTTTTGGGTTGGGGAGCATGTGTACTAGTGAATCAAGCCCAAGAGGAGCTCCTTGAGGATTGGGTCATGTGTCAAGTAGGCACATCGATATTGTGGGCATTTTGAGATCCTTGAGAGGATTGTACCAGCAACCTATAGACTTGCACTACCACCAACAATGAAAGTCCATTATGTTTTCCATGTTTCATTGCTTAAGAGATATGTGCAGGATGTTGATCATGTCATTGATTGGTATGAATTGCAGGTGGATCCAAAGGGACAATTCTAGCTAGAACCTCCGTGCATTTTGCAGTGGAAATAAATCATGCTCCAAAACCGAGCAATCGAGCAAGTTAAAAGTGGAAGCACTTTGGACCCGATGAAGCTACATGGGAGATGACTGATTAGATGTGCGCTATGTATCCTTCTTTAATTTTTGCTTAAGTATATTTGTTTGGTTTATGTTTATGCATATGTGTATTGTAAATATTGCAACCAGATGTGTTATAAAGCTCCAATAAGCAGTGCGTTGTAAGTACTACATTGAGCTCTATTATATAGCTCTAATAAGCAGTATGGTTTCACAGTTTCAACATTTTAGAATGATGTAAATGCTACATCGAGATGTGTTATAAAGCTCCAAGGGTAGCATGTGTTTGTTGGTTATAAGCGTCATTGAACACTGAGGACGATGTTCCCCCATGGGGAAGGGTTTGTAACAACCCCTAATTGATTTTCCATGTAATTAAATAAGACGAAGGTCATGGAACGTGTATTCCAAGCCGAATGTTGGGAAAAACACTTTAGTGGGCATCACTTGTGATTAATAATGGCTATGGAAATTGTCGAAGGCATTGGAAAAGGAAAAGAGGCAATAATTGGCATTTATTTATGAAAATAAAGGAAAATAGGAGAAAAGGAAGGTGAAGGGACAAATATTTGCATGCTAAGGAAATTAGAGGAAAAATGAAGGAAAATAAAGACATCAATGATAATAAGGCATCAGAGAACCAATTCATAACTTTTGCATAGATTTTGGTTTAACTTTTGTCATTTCAGTTTTGGCTCTCTCATTCATTCTCTCATACTCTTTCACACTTTGAACATTCTTGGGACATTCTTGGAGAATTTTAGCATTCGCTTGGATTGGAGAAAGAAATCAAAGGAAAGAAAGGAAGCGCAAGAGGATATTTGGATCAACAACTACAATAGGATACTTTGCAGGGAAAAGGTTGCATGTGTGATTTCCTTGATGATTTTTGGATGCATGGTATATGCATGTGGTTCCTTGGTTATGTGTTGTCAATGGCATGGAGATTTTCCTGGATTGTTAGTGGTTTGAACCTTGCCTTGCCAATTCCTGGATAACCATGGTGTTGTTGGGTTTTCCAATTTTTTTTCTAATTGGTTCTCAGGTTCCCTATGGCTGTGGGTTGGAACAAACACTCTGAAAGCCCTAGAGCAGTTTAGGTTGAGTTAATAGTTCTTGGATTCTTAGGTTGGGAAAAATTCTCTTGAGCCCTTGGTGGGTTGAATTACTAGTCCCTAGAGTTGTGGTTGGAACAAATTCTCTGGAGCCCTTAAAGGTTGTGGGTTGATTTACTAGTTCCTAGAGCCCTAGTCAACTTGGGTAGAGACTGATCTGGTTGATGTTAGTGAATTTTGAAACATACAAGTGGAATTAATGTGGTTGAGGGTTAAGGTGGTTTGGCCTTTGGAAGTCCTGGTTGATTTTGTCTTGGTTTATTCCATGAGATCGCACATTCGTGCTTGGAATCTGGTGTGAGGGTGATTAATTGAAAGAGATATTTGGTTCAACCCAATCCATGGTTGGGTGGTACATGGAAGTCCCTGACTTGGTCGCCATTTTTTTTTGGGTGTGGAGCATGATTATTTAGAGGCCTTTGTTTCAGCCGGATGTATACTTGAGGAAGTTTGTACACCCCTCCACACAGGGGGTGCAGGGGGGACCTGTCCCCCCGCGGAGGTTCGGGAGGGGCGATCCCCCCCGACTGGGGGGTTCGGGAGCTAGTGGTCCCCTGGCGGGGGTTTCGGGGGCAGCGCCCCCGAAACTAAAAACATATGTAAAATTGCCTTGTAAAAGTATAGTATTCTCTAGTCAATCTGGGCCGTTCATTAGGCAGATGATCTGATGGTAGAACTTATGTTTAGTTTATGGTTTTTTGCCCTAGAAGGAAACCCATCTCTTTGTACGAGAGAATTGTATTAAGGCTGTGTAATAGATGTGTATTCTCCGAGCAAGAAACAAAGAGGTGAGATTGTGAGAGAAAATAGAGGATATTACAGCGGATCTGATGTAGGTTGTGTCTCTTCATTTTGTTGGATAATAAAAAGGAAGGACTGGTTGTTCGGGGTGGACGTAGCCCAAACTGGGTGAACCACGTATATCTGTGTCTCTCTGGTTTTATGCATTTTCTGTGTTTATATTTATGCAATATTCTATGTGTTCCATTGCTTTGTAATATATAATTTTCTAACATTTTCATATCTTAGTAAGAGTGATTTCTCTATTGTGATTTATGAGCACGTACTGGTTATTAATTTAACATTATGGTTGATTTGCCAAGGATTCTATGTTGGTTATTTGTTGGTTATATGTTGGTTATATGATGTATTCTATATATGGCTCCTATCATGTTTTGATAAGTTATTGAATGGTTGGTGAATGCATGGACTAACAAGTGCTATTTCAACTAGCTAGAGAGGCCTTAGAGTCTTCTTTGTGATTCTTAGATGAAGACTATCATTTTGTGATCATATATGCATTCATGACTTGTAGCTTATATGTTTACCATATGTTTGAAAAAATGCCTATCATGTTCTAGGCAATCTAGGTCACATTTTGAATTGAAGTTTGAATGTTTGGCATTGTCGTCATGTTAATTATGGTTCTAGAAATTTACAAGTAGTTTTGGCCAATTGTATGGAGCCTAGCGTGAAAAAGTGGCTCATATCTCGAAACGACTGGCACTAAACTAGAGGATTTAGATCATAACTGCATGGAAGCAGGCATGTGCATGTTGTTGGGGCCTCATAACCACACCCTTTCCTTGTTGTGTGTGTGGTTGGGGTGTTAGTTCAGAGAAAAATGGTTTTGACTTAGGGATTGATCACCTGGGGTGGTTGTTCATCTCCTAAGTGATCTGTAGTCCCTGTAGGATGTCAGTAAGTGTTCAGTTTGTAGGTCCCACTAACTTAACTGGAACTTGGAGGTGAGGTCATGTCATAGTGACACTCATCTCATTTTTACCCTGGAAAGCTTATGAATTTGGGTAAATTTGGGAGGAGGTGTTACTACACCCAGAGCTATCCAAAGAACAAGTCCGCCGCTTCTTTCCCACTAATGGTCTTTTTACAAGGCATCAGATTACACATATTGTTGAACTTGTTAATTACCGTAAACAAATAGTCATGTCCTTTCCTAGTTATTAGTAAGCCTCCCACAAAGACCATGGAAATGATTTCCCAAGGACGAATAGGTATAGGTGAGGGATGATATAGACCCTGTCTCTTGTGGCTAGGCTTGCTGGTAGAACAAAGAATGCATCATCTTATGAACCTAGCTACATGCTCTTGCATATTGGGTGAATACACATACCTCTACAAGTTGGCCACTCTTCCCTACACCAGAGTGTCTTCTAACCTTGGAGGTGTGAGCCTCTGTAAGTAACTGTAATCACTCACCTTTAGGAACATATAACTTATCCAACCTATAGAGTAATCCATCCTGGAGATGTTGGTGAATAGTGTTGTTACTATCATGCACATGACTCTAACTCCGCAACTACTGAAACACCCCCTTGAAGTCATCATCCTTTGGATATACCTCTCTGTATGGATCACAGGTGAATGGATCCATGTGCATAAGAGTTCCCAAAGTTGTGATATTTGGTGTGGATGGCCTTGAAATCATGTCACCCAACTTGTTTGTGCTTCTCTTCTTATACTTGATCACCAAATGAAATTGTTGTATAAACCCCATCCACTTGTAATGCCTAATATGTTGTAGCTTACTCTAGGTTTGCAAGTACTGTAGTGGTTGGTGATCAATGTGATTTAATGTCTCCTTTCCCATCATATAATGCTTCCAATTCTTCATAGTATACCAAGGCATAGATCTCCTTATCATAGGTAGGGTAGTTAAGGATTTCTCCATGAAATAATTCTAAATGGTAGCATAAAAGCCTTCCTCCCTGCATCAAGACCGCTCCCATAGTATACCCACTTTCATTTGTCTCCACTTCAAAGGAATGTTGCAAGTTTGGTAATGCCAGAACTAGTGCTTGATTGATTTTCTTCTTTAGCTCCTTGAAAGCCTTTTGTTGGCCCTTTCCCCACTGGAAACTCTTGCCACTTTATATTATGGTGTGGAGTAGTGCTACTACCATTTAAAATGAGGCCGTGAATTTCCTCAGATATTGTGGTTCCCCAATGAAACTCCCGACCTTAGAATCATTAGTAGGCACCATTCGTTTCATGATGGCCTACATCTTCACAGGATCTATCTTCAGCTCTCCTCCACCTATCACATACCCCAAATACACCAAATATTGTTGTGCAAACTAACACTTCTTGAGATTCGCTAGAAGTTGGTGCTTATTTAATTATGTCTTCAACACATGCATCAAATGAGATATGTGCTCCTCCTATGTAGCACTTTATAGGGTTATATCATCCAAATAAATAATAACAAATGGATCTATAAAAAGGCATAATACATCATTCAATAATCTCATAAATGTAATTGCTGCATTACATAGGCCAAATGGAATGACTAACCACTCATACAAATGTTTCCTGGTTTTGAAGGCAATCTTCCAGGTATCTTCTTCTTTAACTCGATCCTGGTGATATCCAGACTTTAAGTCGATTTTGGTGAAGTATTTTGCTTGCTACAGTTGATCCATCATATCATCTATCCTCAGGAGGGGGTATCTGTTATTGAGCGTGATTTTTTTTAATGCCTTGTCATGTAATATTCCAAATGCGAAAATTTGGTGTTCTTGAAACTTAGAAATATCTCATATAAAATTTCATTCATAAACAAAATATTTCCATGTAAAATTTAACAACATAGAACTACAAATAACAATTAATGAGCGGAAGGAAATCTCAGCTTTTATTATAATAAACAATTGGGGTTGACATGCTATATAAGAAAATAGACGAGATGGAAATTGGCCTCAAGAATATGCTCTGATGTTGTGTTGGCCCTACAAAACTTAATTGAAATGTCAATGTTGAGCTCTCCTATGAATTCAGGATGAGTTCACCAAGGGGAGATGGGTACTCACCAAATCTCACTGAATCACCTGAGGGTTTCCGTCCTGGGGCTATCAATGAAGTAGAGAATTGGGTTCTCAACCTCTCATACAAGAAGCAATATCCAATCTAATATGTCCTCTAATGGCCTCCTCCTCCTCCTCCTCTTTTTATAGATCTGATGGACCCCTCTAGAAGCTCCTATTTTAATATTATTTTAATCACTGGGCACATTTCCCTTCATTAAAATATTCTTTTTAATGTGGGAAAATGGTAAATTAGACACCATGCCTTCTCAAGCCTCTGAAAATCACTTCTATCCATCCCATCATGTATATCTTCTCATTTTTTTTCCAATACGATATTACACTAAGGTGTTCTGCCAAGTATTCCTCCCTAAATGCCACCTTAAGCGTAATTAATTAAGTCGGGCCCATTAATAACTTAGTTTTTTGAAAGTTGTTGGAATGCAATGGAACGAAAGGAAAATTGTGTGGATGATGGAATATACCAAGTGAACGCTATTGGACCTCATAAAAGCTCTTCAAAACCCCATGAAACACCTCCAGAAGCCCTGGGCTTGCTGACAAAGTGAACCTGTACCTATGACCTATCTGCCCCAGCCCTGAAAGCCCATCCTAACCATGTCGTGAGGAACACCAAAAAAAGGAGCATTACAAGCCCCCCCCCCTAAGATCTCTTTCCCTCAAGAAATCCAAACTTGTGGAACAATCTGGTTGCCCAATGCAACTGATACCCAATGTCAGGTTCCCATACAAACTATTGGGTGAGGTTATGCCTCTGCGTTGACCAACCAAGAACAGATCCCTCAATGCTCGAATACCAATTCCACCAGACATCAATGCTCTATGGCTCCTGTTGGGATATAGATCTGGTTGTGAATGTTGCCCCATCGACAACGTACCAACTCATTACCTCTCTCTAATCCAACCTTTGACATAGATCGAGGTCAAACCTACTCTGTTGATGTTGGGCTAGTGCTACTGAAATACTGATGAATTGTTGATCCACAACCCACTACCCATTGGAACATGCAATTAACCTCTCGTCTAAGGGTTCCTATTGTATTGTGCCCCAAACTAAGAATGATACTCCATCAATAGGATACCAACTCATGATCTCCCTTCAATCTAGTGTATGGACACCTCTACAAGGAATATGTATACTAGGTTGACACTGGTCCATGTTCAACCCTCTGATGCTCTACCCAAAAAATCAAAACTTGTCCAAGAAATCCTGCCTCTCTTCCATTAATGGGAAAAAGTGTGCAAGTTATGCTACAAGCTTTGTCTATGTACTCCTGGAGAGGGCTACTAGGTGAAAATGTTGCAACTTTGTTGGTTGCAATTACATCTATTTGCATGTCATCAACAGGTAGACCCAAATATGGATGCACTACCATCTCCAAAAAAATCATCTCTCATCTTTACAAAAACTCCATGACCCTCTAGTCGACTAACCTCCGACAAAACTATCCTGTCAGCCTCCAACACCTTCTGAGGACAAGTGTCTACAAATACTCCCACCCTGCTATATTTCTTTATGTATGTCTACTCCTCATCAATGGCTGACCCTAAGGGTGGCTTTTTATCCATCCCGAGCTCAATATGAACCTCCAACCAACTCTCCCTAAAAGGCTCATCATGCATATTTTTCACATCATCCTCTTCAACTAACTCATGCTCCACCCCAATCATCATTGGTGAATCATCATCCTAAATGTCTCCCATAGGGTCCACTGACTACTCACCAAACACACTAGAATATAAATTTGGTCTGTTGTCAACAACTCCACATGACTGCTTATGCTCCCTAGAGGCATCCTCATATGACCCCATGGACTCATCCATAGAAGATTCCTCATCTTAAAAGACTAAAGGAATATCCTCCTGCTCCACCTCTTTTATCTCCTCTGCATCTCTAAGGCATGAGTGGTCAGGTCCCCAAGGTTCCTTATAGATGAAGCAAAGACCCTTCCTCCTCATCTCATTCTTGTTGTATGGTTTGTCGCAATAAATCCACTGCTACTCCTCTTGGGTCAACCATCTCCTGTACAGTCCAATGTTCTTCTCAACTAATTTTCAAGCTAGTTCATAAGAAGCAGGTGAAACCAATTGTTCTTCCCTCAACATGGCCAACAACCTAAACTGCAACCTCCTACAAATTGCATTATGGCCTCCCATACATGAGGAAAAAATGTACTATATGTGTGTAATGACTGTGTCAGGATGATGTTTCCTAATGTTGAAGAAGCATTGGAACATATGCAAGATCAAATCATCACACTCCAGCTCAAACATGAGGTCATAAGATCTAACCAAGGCCATGACTTCTAGAATCTCTAGCCTCTTCCGAAAGGTAGGGCCCTCGTCCCAAAGGTCTCCACTATCAGTCTGGAAACTCTCCTCATAAGGCCATCACTATTATCCAAATCCTGAAAGGTCTCCACTATTAGTCTCAAGACTCTCCTCATAAGGCCACCACTGTAAGGAGGTATAGGTGGGATCAACATCATGATACTACTAAGACAAGAAGAAACTAGAATTTTGACCCCTACAAAAGGATTCTCAAAAAAAATTGTTGTAGGAGAGCAAGCATGGTTGGTTTTAGAGCCAAAACCAAGCTCTTCCCATCTGACTGATGCACCTTGGAGAGAAGTGAAGCAAGTTATTCTCATTTGAGCATGGCCTTTTTGGCAACCCCCATGCATCTCAAATCTGTTCCAAATGCATAAACGTTGTATCCCAACTCATGTTCTTTCTGTGGTTTCTCTTGTTGTAGCAAAGTAAGTATCCCTTTGGAAAATGATAGGTTGGTTTTTGCTGCTAGTTTATTAAGGGATTTTATGAAGGTTTGGTCCATGTTTAAGTTCAATGTTTGGATAATACATCAAGCTAACTCATTTCAACTAGGACTGGTAACCCCTCATGAGTAATGACTAATGCATACCTAACTATATAATGATTATGAAAAACTACAACAATATAATTATGTCACACACAGACATCTTTGTTCAACTTATAGGTAGCAACATATAGTTGAGACTGGAAACTCATGACTCTAACTCATACAATACAAATATTCCTTCACACTCTGATTGACCAACCAACCCTGACATAGGACCAATACCCAACAGTAGGATACATATAATGACCTTGCAATGCAATTGGAAATGCGCTAATAACATACATTCTCTCAACATTATATAGTCAACAACATAAGATCTCCACAATTAAAGACACTATGTAACATCATACAGGTCAAAAATATCTCTACTCAGCATTAGCAATGACATAATGCTAATCCCAAGT
The DNA here is from genome assembly GCA_000404065.3 of Pinus taeda. Classification (NCBI taxonomy): domain Eukaryota; kingdom Viridiplantae; phylum Streptophyta; class Pinopsida; order Pinales; family Pinaceae; genus Pinus; species Pinus taeda. The sequence continues at coordinate 54,491 of APFE030463403.1, read as the reverse complement.
CCATGATTCACTGTTTTATGCAAGGATTTTCTTGGCACTTCATGATTTTTTTATGGTTACATATTTCAAGGATGGATTAAGAGTAGACAACTAGAATATGGATGCAAAGAAAAATTAGCATGGCTAGACAAGGTTGTGCTTAAATAATTGTTGATGAAGCTCCAGCAAGGTCTGGAAATTTTTTCCTCCCAAAAATTGTGATGTGTCAACCGGGACAGTCGACCACTGTTGCAATGCAATTCTACCACAGGATCTGCTCAGCTGAGAATATGACCATGTCCTTTTCTAAAATTTGAGACTTTGCCTCAATTTTTACTCTTGTGAAATTTTTTGTAATGTGCTCCTACTGATAATAACTTCGAACTGGATGCCCCAAACTTGTCCCTTTGCTAGAAATTTTCAGATTTGGATCTATAAAATCAGTCGCTTCTTCAACCATTGCCCAAAATGTTGTTAATTTTCCCTCTGGAACAATTTAAGCCTCCCGTATAGATAAAACTTGATCTCCCAATCTGCTATGAGAATAATACGTTCACGATGCACCAATAATTTGTGTGAATAAACTACATCTGTCTCCACAGTATTACTATCGTCGGTCACCCTAGTTCTGAGAAATTTGATCCCAGTAGTGGAATCTTACTCAAAAAACTCGACGACTCCCAAAAAATTCGGCCCTCTTAATTTAAATTTGGATGTAGATAAATTTGTGCAACCTTCACTTGGATTCAAAGCTTGTACCCCTTCCAACCAATGTGAAGTTTTTCATTTGTTAACTGCATCATCTCCCATGGCTTGACCCTGCTAGTGGATTATTTCCCCTTCCATAGCTATGGGATGTGTAGATTCTCTCACTTGGGCACTCAACGAATTACCGCTACTATTTCATAACTCTCTTCAGTAGCAGTATAACAAGTCCATGTGAGGTGGATAGATGCGTACTCGATCATGGTCTTTGGCTCTGCATCAAGAATTAACGGTCGATCTCTGGCAATGAATCAACAACTCCTTATGTCTTCAGTGTTAATGCAATAGTATGCATGTGTTCAAAATGTTCCAAACGCACTGCACCGGTTCTACCCAAGTTGACTAGTGGTTGTGGGCCCACCATCAATCAAGATTATAAATACATTCATTGGTCAACCATGAAATGAGTCGACTACTCCCCCAGAATTCCAATACTGACGGCCCTAATTATGAGAAATTGACCTCAATACAGTCTATCGATCTGGCTTCAAACGCTGAAGACAATGGCTCTCGACCTCAGTCAATGTTTACACGCACATCTGAGTTCAATCTTGGGCTTAATCACCACAGTGATTTTTCGCTTGCAACAATTTATGATTTCACTAAGTATTTTGGTCATGGTGGCTCTCAATGAATAGTCAGCCCCATGCTTGGCATAGGCTGGAAATAACCAATTTCAACCTCACTTTACTCTGTGATCTTTACAAATGTAAAAGTCGGCTTCCAATGACCCACGACTCTAAGGTGTAGCGATTCTAAATTCACAAAGAAGTCCTGTCAATAATGAAAACAGTGATGTGACTTCATGACCCTTTTCAAAAATTAATTTTGGACTTTGGCACAGAACATTGGAAACGAAATTGGCTCCATCAGCTTCAGAAAAATTGTAGAAGATTCAGTGCTTTGCCGAACCTTGGTTTTAAACAAAGTAATTTGGCTCCACTTAAGATTAAAACTCACATGTTACTTCTCAGTGGCTCAGATTTCAACTTGTGGAACTCTTATGGTGCATTCAACAATCTATCAAAATTTTGTAGGAAAATTACTAAGGAAAATTTGTCAGCCTTCTTTCAACGAATTCTAAATTTGCTACAACATTGGGTTTCCAATATTCTCCGGTAAAACCCTCCAATAATAGTTGTAAATTAACACTAGAAAAAACCGCAGGCTGAGCCAAGATCAATGATATGATACCACTGTAATATTCCAAATGCGAAAATTTTGAGTTTTCTTGAAACTCGGAAATATCTCATATAAAATTTCATTCATAAACATAATATTTCCATGTAAAATTTAACAACATAGAACTACAAATAACAATTAATGAGCAGAAGGAAATCTCAACTTTTATTATAATAAGCAGTTGGGGTTTACATGCTGATACAAGAAAATAGCTAAGATGGAAACTGGCCTCAAGAATCTTCTCTAGTGTTGTGTTAGCCCTCCAAAACTGAACTGAAATGGCACCGTTGAGCTCTCCTATGAGTTCTAGATGAATTCACCAAGGGGATATGGGTACTCGCTCAATCTCACTGAATCACCCGAGGGTTTCCGTCCTAGGGCTACCAATGAAGTAGAGAACCAGGTTCTCAACCTCTCATACAAGAAGCAATATCCAATACAAGATGTCCTCTAATGGCCTCCTCCTCCTCTTTTTAAAGATCTGATACATCCTTCTAGAAGATCCTATTTTATTATTATTTTAATCATTCAACACATTTCCCTTAATTAAAATATTCTTTTTAATGTGGGAAAAATGGTAGATTGGCCACCATGCCTACTCAAGCCTCTGAAAATCACTTCTATCCATCCCATCTTGTATATCTTCTCATTCCAGTTCCAACATGATATTACACTAAGGTGTTTTTTCATGTATTACAACCGAAATTCCACCTTAAGCGTAATTAATTGAGTTAGGCCCATTAATAACTAAGTTTTTTGAAATTTGTCGAAATGAAACGGAACGAAAGGAAAAATGTGTGGATGATGCAATATACCAAGCGAATGCCATCAGACCTCATAAAATCTCCTCAAAACCCCATGAATCACCTCCAGAAGCCCCTCGACCTACTGATGAAGTGAACCTGTACCTGTCACATGTTTGCCCCAGCCCTGAAAATCCATCCTAACCATGTTGTTAGCAATGCCAGAAAAAAAGAACATTACATGTAATCCATACACATCTGCCTAGTCCTGTCCTTCTTTGGCACAATGACGATGGGTGACCCACATGGTGATGTGCTCGGCTAAATGACACCCTATCCCAATAGCTATTATAACTATTTCTTCAGCTTACTCGCTTCTATAACATACTTCCTGTAAAACCCAATGTTTGACAATGGAAAGTCCGCAAAAGTTGTATCTCATGCTCCACTTCCCTCTTAGTTCGTAACCCTTTAGGCTCTCAAAACACATCCTTGTACACCTGTAAAAACTCTTTTAGTTGTTGTTTTTTTTTCTTAGTACACCCCTCTAGGGATGTTGTGCCTCTAACTAACTCTTCTATAGATTGATTTTCTCTTTAAAAAAATAAAACATACTTCTTGCTGGAACTGATCAATTTCTTGGTTTGGTTATCACTTACGAGTGAAATTTTTGAATTTCCTTTGTGCACATTGATGATGGACGATTTTTCATCCTTCACGATTTGGTAACTGTTGGATTTCCACGTGAATGTTACAACTCGCATGTACATGTAGGGACTCCCAAACAAGACTCCACATACATCAAGGGGAACCACATCTAGTTCTACTTCATCAATAAAATCAACACTGGTAGCAAATCTAATTTTCAACTGGTTTGTTACCTTTAGATTTGCATCCTTATTTACCCATCCTAGTGGATATGGGTTTGGATGATCAGAAACTTCCAACCCAACTTCTTGACCAACTCTGTTGTAATGAGATTTTCCTATCATCCCGAGTCAAAAAGAGCACCAATCTTTGTCTTCTTGACCTGTATCTTTATATAGAAGAGTTTGGTCATTTCTTTCTCTTCCTGTAGCTGAAGGCTACTCAAATTCACCTCCTTTTGTGCTAACGTACATACGATGTTCTCATCCACGTCTGAGCTACTTTCAACTTTATTTTCAAATCAATGGCGATGGGATTCTTCTTCTTATTATCTTTCATCTTCTTCTTCAGGTTTAGCTCTCGATGCAACTTCCAACACTTCTCATTTGTATGGTCGTTAATGTTGCAGTGGTTGTAGTGGTTGCTAGAATCTTTAAATTGGTGTCTTGTGGAAATAATTTTCTTATATTTTCCCCCTTTTAACTTCTTCTTCCCCTCCTTAGAAGCATATTGTTTCTCCTTCTGCTTCGATCCACTTGATTGCACTCACTTTAGGCCTTTGTTCTCTAGGTATTGTGCCTGTACACAAGCCTTGTTCACTTATTTGGGCTTGAATAACATCACTTGCGCCTGGAGATGCCTGTGTAAACCCCCCAAATACTTGAGGAGTACATTTGGGTTCTCTGGGGAGATACCCAACATTATGGCCATGTTTCTAGAATCTGTGGCACACTCCTACATTCTTTTCCCTAACTTTTGCCTGAAGTATTGCCACCAGATCCTCTAGTCCTCTACATACCCAATAGGGTAAACCTATGACTTAATGAGGTTTTCAAAGTCCTCCCACTTAGTCACTAGAGACTCTCCCTCCAACCTTTCTTTAGCTAGGTTGATAATTTTTGGGTTCTTTCTTTAGCTAATTCTTCATTTCATCCTGATCTCTTGACACCCCTTCTAATTTATATTTTTCATTTGAAACCCCATCTTATCCAAATATCCCAAGCTTATTACTCAAGGTTGCATGAGGATATTTACATTATAATTTATATCAACAACTTTTTGTTCCAATCGCGAAAACTTCTCCTCTGCAAGATGACAAGGGTTATTCATAGATTCGTTAACCATGATTAGGGTTTTATGATTTTCCACCTAATCGATCTAGATCTCCTACAAATATTCAAAAAATACCCAAAGAAACTATTATGAAACTAGCTCAAAAAAATATAAAAAAAGATAGATCAACGTCTTAGAAATCAGGCTCTTCGAGGGGACAACCTCCTTTACATTACACAAATGAACAATTCTTGGATGATACAAATGACAAAACCTCCTTTCTATATATAGGATTCTAAGGGGTCACAATATAATCAAATTCGACATAACAATAATAATATAAGGGCATAAAAATAACAATAGTGGGCTTCTATGGGGCACAATAATAACAATATGTGGACAATAGGGGCACAACAATAACAATAAGGGCTACAATGACAATAGTAATGGGGGAATCACTAGTATTATGGGGACATAACATGCCCCTTTCCTTCAAAAAAGTGTTGTCCTCAATGCTTGAGTAGTTTTGGGTGCTTCTGTATAGAATTCTCATCCTCCCATGTGGAATCTTCAGCGGGTAAGTTATTCCACTTGATGAGATACTCTAAAATTGATCGATTTCGTAGTTATTGAGTTCTTATTTCTGTGACTACTTCAGGTTCCAATATGATTTTTCCTTCCTCATCAAGTTATGGCAATATTGCTTGGACTAGGAGATTTTCTCCTATAAGCTTCTTTAATCACGAAAACTGGAAAAATGGTGCACTCGGGAAGCTACATTAAGTTCTAATTTGTAAGCCATAGTACCTATCTTTTGCACAACCTTGTATGGACCATAATAATTTGGTGATAATTTATTATCCTTCCTAGCTTGCTTAAGGAACATTTGTTTATATGGTTGTAGTTGTAGGAATACCCAATCAGCTACATTGTTGGGCATTGAATCCCCCCAAGGCATGTTTTGGGGCTCAAAGCCTAAGTTTTGACCCGATATTGTTGTAAAGACTTCGCGAATTGTAGGCATGGAGCGCGAAATGTATAATAGAGTCACAAGGTTGTCTGCCCTAGTCTTATAATGTAAGGTCGACCTACCCATGGTCCGCAGACCATGGGATTGTATAAATAGAGCGAGGCTCTAAGTGTAAAATATAGTAAGGAAGTAGTAGAGGGAAGAAAAAGTCTAAGTGACTAAGTGTGTCTTGGGTCATAGAGTAGGAGAAGGCTCTGTAGCTGAGTGCGCAGAGGCCTAGTAGTCTGCAACTGAGTGCGCAGACCCCTGCAGCTAAGTGCGTAGGGCAGAGTCATGTCTATAACAAAAGAAGGAATAATAAAGAGAAGTTTGTTATCGAGTTGTGTATTTGTTCTTGGGTTAATGCATGTTTGATATAATTTACGAATATATTGTTTCTTTACTGCGCGCACCTATATGAATGGTTTATATTGTTAAGTATAACTTAAAGCGTGCAAGTAAGCTAAGAAAACCAACTAACAACAAAATAATAAGTAAGGACTTAGGTAATAACAGCGTTCCGCCCCTGAGTAGGGCTACGCGAAGGTTTTATATAAAGCTATAAGGTAAGTGAAAGTATGCGAAGCGACGTACATGCAGGGTCGAACCACAGTTCACTTGAACTCATCAAACATCTCTAGGGTGCAAAAACCTGGTTCAACACCCTCCCATACTACTTCGGACGAGACCTCAGTCTGTGCTCCGCAGACTGTTACTGAAAGGGCCAATAGTACTGGGATTTGTTTGGCTAAATCAACTCTGAACCTGGGTCAGGCCCCAATAAGACAACACATGGTTTCGTTGCTAGGACCAGGATCTGCATAAGAGATGTCTGATGTCATGTCACTGGAATCCGACAAAGAAAGAAATTGAAGAGTGGTTGGACAGAAAGATTCACGAGTTCACGGCTCAGGAAAACAGGAATCCACGAGTATCAAAGGAAGAGTGGTTAGAGTGCTACTTATATACGGAAATCCACGAATTTTTCTTTGCATCCTTCCCCTATGAGTTGTACGTGTGGATTGTGAAGCTAGCAGACAACCAAGGAAGGTGTAGGCTCGACAAACCTATTGTGTGGACTCTAGAGTTGGTGCATAGACTGGAAGCATCAGAAGATAAGATTGTGCACGTTGTGGACCATTCGCTCGATTGAATTATAGGAGGGTTTATCGCCGAGTTCGTGGTATATACTTCAGTCAGCTACAGTGAGGCCGAACGACGCTTCCTAAAAGGACCACGAGGTAATTGCGTTAAATCTTTGAACACTTGGATTAAGATGCTACTATGTGAAAAGCAAATTATGTGAATATATTGATGTTTGGGGCTACACGAAGTGGGAGGATCTATAGAAACGAAGGTAGAGCAGAGATAGAAATTAGCCCCTTGATTTCACCTCCACGAGAAAGTGAGAAAGAGCTCGTGAAAGTTTCACCAAGAAGTGTGATCAGTCTAATAAAGTAGTGAATTCCGCGCATACCACCCCCACCTACACCACCACCAGTTTCACCATCTTCGTCCACACCACCTCTGCCACCACCACAGTTCAATATGGGGAGCACGATAAAGTTTTTGGTGTTCAAAGGAGTAGGGAATGAAGATCCAGACCAATTTTGGTTTGTGGTAAAGGTTGTATGGGAATCACAAGGAGTCACAAATGACAATATAAAGAAGGAAACACTGGTAAGCGCGTTGCAGGATCACGCACTGACGTGGTACATTAATCATTCCAATGACAATCCAAACGCAGGGATCACAGATATCCAAGCTACGCTAAATAGGGAATTTAGCAGGCCAAAATCAGAGACACAGTCGATTATCAGATTCAAGGAAATCATGATGCTTCTAGATGAGACCCCCTGGGAGCTAGATCAGAGACTGAAGGGTATGATTTGGGAAGCCAACATGACCTTGATGGATGGGAAACACTGCGCATGGTTTGTAGCGTCGCTAACATTGCATCTAAGGAACACGCTATCACAACAGAAGTTGTCAACTCGGGCCGAGGCCTTGGAAATCGCAATGAGACTACACGAGACCCCGATACAAGATCCTAACCTAGGAGTCCAACAGATCCACACACAGTTGAAAAACTTGTGTCTTGAGATGCAGAGTTTGAAACAAGACAAGAAAACTCGCCCAGAAGCGCGCGAGAAGGTATGGTGCATAAAGTGCAAAGGCTAGGGACATGACAAGGACCATTGTCCAGTCTTCACGAACTACCTGACGGGAGGAGGGCCAATGCCATTGAGACAAGAGGCACAAGAAGGACCAAGTGCAGCGGCTGCATTATGGTGCATGATTTGTCAAATAGGAGGGAAGCATGCTACATATAACTACCACCTATTACAGAAGTATACGTAGGCGTCCTAGTAGTTGTTCTGTAATTTATGCAGGTCAGTAGGCCATGATGAGCGTACCTATAGAAGTTATGAATTGATGATGGATCATACTCCTACCTATAGAGTTCAGACCGAAATGTGAGCCCTCGATCAAAATGCAGGGATGGCGTGCATTACATTTTAGGGGCACGGATGAGGTTAAGGTGGAATGGGACCAGGAAGGGGTCGTGAACAACTGATCTATTACAATTGCGGAGGGTCAGGGAATTATGCTTGCGATGGTACAAATCCTACAAGGCCATCATGATTATATTGTACCCAGTTTGATCATGAGATGGAGGACTGTTCCACATTGATAGCAAGGTTGCGCGATAAAGGAGCACTGCAACCTCCACCGACTTAGAACCTGCAAATGATGAGGTCTGAGCCACGCGAGGAGGACCCGAATGTAAAAATCGTGCTCCGAAGCGGTATCATGACAGGAGATGACAAGGGAAAGCATCCCAAAGAGAGTGCTTGGGTTCATAAGGCTCCAACGAAGGAACCATAATTTGATTTGGAGCGAGCTAAGGAGACATTCATGGAAGCTAAGAAGAGATTCATGGAGGCCTCCACTTTAGGTAGTAAAGACAAACTGGAACCAGAAATGGACCCATAAATGCTCACTACCTTTCTAGAGACATGCATGAAGCTGTTGCGTGATAGCGAAGTGGTGAAGGGGCTGCAAGAACTCATCACTAGATGTGCTGGACCAGGAGAACCGCGCGTAGTCTAGAAGCTTAGGAAAGCACACAACGTGAACACGAAGGGAGATGAGATTGACTGTGCAAATTGGGGAATATGATATGGATCAAGTGATTTTGGGCACATGGGCAGGCCCGTGTTGCAATGGTCTCTTATTCAATTGTGAATGGCGAACCAGCAAAAGATCCTACCGATGGGAAGATTGCAGGGAATAACGGTATATATCGAAGGTGCGCGCGCGCTTGCAGATTTCGAAGTGATAGAGATTGTTGATGACAACAATCTCTATACCACAGTATTGGGAATAGATTGGGCCACTGACATGAATGGAGTGATAGATCTAAAGAAGCGCAAGATGATTTTTGAGAAAAAGTCACTACATGTAGTGGTACCTTTAGACCCTGCGGAAGGATCGCACTACACAGAGCCAGTGCGCGACTGCGACAATGATGACGATCTAGACTGTATCAACAAGATAATTGCACGGGAGCAGGATTGGGTGAATCCAAAAGTGGATGGCAGGATTTCGTGGGAGTGCGAAAGCTCCTGCACCTTAGATTCGGATGAGGAAATAGAACGATGGCAGAACCGGTTACGCGAGGTAACCACACTCAACTGCAACATGATGATAAGGTCACTGTGTTGCGTGGCAACAGAGGTAAGTGATCTGCCTATGTATGATGGATTGACCAAGGTGGATGATTTCCTAAACAAATTTGGAAGCAAAGAACTCGAACAACAGCTTTCGACGCTCTAAAATGGGCACTACGTGCTACACTCACAAGATGGTGGGGTACACATCAAATAAGTTTCGAGGACTGGCGCGAATGTAGAAGGATGATGCTCAGGCAGTTTGGAAAGCCTCAGATATGGATGAAAGTTCGGTATGACAGACGAAATAACCTGTGTGCCCACCTCTCCAGATGGGTACAGGTGTATGGTATGCAACCTGCACGAACGCACACCATCCTCACGATAGGAAACAGGACCAACAGGCAGGAGAAGGCAAGACGATGGCGCCAACGACAAAGTATGATAATACCAAGCACACGGTAGATTATCTACGTGGAAGACTTTGAAAAAGTATGTGAAGTACTAAACATGGTCCACCAGGTGAGACACACTGACTGGGACCTGCGCGTACCAACGGTTCTATGGGCTTATAGGACCATGTGGAAAACCCAGACCACGCGGGCACTTCCGATGCTGAAGTATGAAGCAGATGTTGTAATCCCTATGGAGCATGCAAATCCTAGTCCGCGCATGGAAGCACCCGTAGATACGATGGTTCGGAAAGCCTAGAAAGAAGGAATCACACAGCCGCAAGAGACAAAACACATGAGACTTAAGGAAGAAATCCAACAGGGAAACCTTAGACTCCACGAACTTGAAAAATATCATCGTCCTTTGCTTCCATTTTAAACAAGGATGGTGATTGATTCATGACGCTTGAACTAGGTTGATAATTTTTGGGTTCTGTCTGTAGCTAATTCTTCATTTCATCCTGATCTCTTGACACCCCTTCTAATTTATATTTTCATTTGAACCCCCATCTTATCCAAATATCCCAAGCTTATTACTCAAGGTTGCATGAGGATATTTACATTATAATTTATATCAACAACTTTTTGTTCCAGCCGCAAAAATCTCTCCTGTACAATATCACAAGGGTTATTCATAGATTCGTCAACCATGATTAGGGTTTTACGATTTTCCACGTAATCGATCTAGATCTCCTACAAATCTTCAAAAAATACTTAAAGAAACTATTAAGAAACTAGCTCAAAAAAAGATAGAAAAGATAGATCAACGTCTTAGAAATCAGCCTCTTCGAGGGGGAAACCTCCTTTACATTACACAAATGAACAATTCTTGGATGATACAAATGACAAAACGTCCTTTCTATATATAGGATTCTAAGGGGTAACAATATAATCAAAGTCAGCATAACAATATAATATAAGGGCACAAAAATAACAATAGTGGGCTTCTATGGGGCACAATAATAACAATATGGGGACAATAGGGGCACGACAATAACAATAAGGGCTACAATGACAATAGTAATGGGGGAATCACTAGTATTATAGGGACCTAACATGCCCCTCTCCTTCAAAAAAGTGTTTTCCTCAACGCTTGAGTAGTTCTGGATGCTTCT
>APFE030463403.1:0-37425 GCA_000404065.3 Pinus taeda | reverse complement strand
CTCGACCCCTAGAGGTGGGGAAAGAAGTTAGACCTTCTATATTATGCCTTCTCTTTCTCATTTTCATGGTTGGACTCTAGAGGGAGAAGCTCTATTGTATTGTTGACTTATATTTCTGCAATTTGAGGAAAAGGAAGGCCAGGGTTTTGCAGACTTCATTGTGGATTCTTGTGGATTATTATGTTGATAGTGTGTTTCCTACTGTTATTGTAAGTGTGTTTATGTGTTCCATTTCTTAATCTCTTGCTGCTATTTAAACAAAAGAAGTGATAAAGTTTGAATTCATGCATTCCATGCTCAGCTTTCAATTTTGTTTAAAATTTATGTTTTCCACTGTCTAGAGAGGATTCGAATTCATTGTTCGCCCTCTTTAGCCTCTCTTCTTTCTTCCTTGATCATCTTTTTCGTCTAAAGGCATCAGCATAAACTCCTACCTTGCCCCAAAGACCCACCTGCAAAAACTGAGCTCAATCCCCGCACCCTGAATTGCACTCCCTCCAATTGCCACCAAAAACCCCAAAAACTTTAAATCAAATCCCCTTATCATTTTACTAGCCTAAAATCCTTATTCCTAATTGGGAAAACTCATCCTATTGATAAATCCACCAAGTTTGACCCGAGAGAGCCTTCTCATACCTCGTAGGGCTAGCTACGAGGTGAAATGGTTTGATGTAGCTTTGAGGTTTGTCTATCTCAGCCTAGGTGAAATCTCAAATGCTAACAGAATCTTCAGCAGGTAAGTTCTTCCACTTGATGAGATACTCTAAAATTGATTGATTTCATAGCTGTCGAGTTCTTATTTCTGTGACTGCTTTAGGTTCCAATATGATTTTTCCTTCCTCATCAAGTTCTCGCAATATTGCTTGAACTGGGAGCTTTTCACCTATATCCTTCTTTAATCATGAAACCTAGAAAACTGGTGCACTTGGGAAGCTGCAGTAAGCTCCAATTTGTAATTCATAGTACCTATCTTTTGCACAACCTTGTATGGACCATAATAATTTGGTGATAATTTATTATCCTTCTTAGCTTGCTTAAGGAACATTTGTTTATATGGTTGTAGTCGTAGGAATACCCAATCAACTACATCAAAACTTCTTTCGCTATGATGTTGATATGTATGTTGTTTCATTCTATTTTGCACCAAAGTGAGGTTATCCTTTAAGAGTTGGAGAACTTGTTGTTGATGCTCGATGTGATCTTCCACTTCTTGAACCTTAGAATTTTCTCCTAAAAATGATGTGATGGACGGTGGATGATATCCATAAAGTTCCATAAATTGGGTCATTTTTGCTACAGTATGGAAGGAAGTGTTATACCACCATTCAGCCAAAGGCAACCATTTGACCCATTGCGTTTGTTTATCAAATACAAAGAAACGAACATATCCTTCAAAACATTTGTTTACTATCTCAGTTTACCCATCAGATTGAGGATGATAAGAAGATCTATGAGCTAATTGAGTACCAAGACAAGAAAATAATTTTGTCCAAAAATTTCCAGTGAAAGTGGGATCTCTGTCGCTTACAATAATCTTTGGGTTTCCATGTAGCTTTTGAATTGTTTCCATAAATGTATTAGAAATTGTACTCACTTTAAATGGATGAGATAATGCACAAAAGTGTGCATACTTGGTAAGCCTTTCAATTACCACCATGATAACACTCTTTCCTTCGGACTTGGGTAAACCTGTGATAAAATCCATTGAAACCTCCTCCCAACGTTGGCTTGGAAAGGATAAAGGTTGTAATAGACCTGGGGTCTTAATGGTTTCAACTTTATTTTGTTGGCAAACCAAACATTCTGCCACAAACTTTTGAATATCTGATTTAAGGCCATCCCAAAAAATTCCTTCTTAATCTTGTGGTAAGTTTTTAGAAATCCTGAGTGTCGTCCTAAGGGAGAGGTGTGCAATTCCATAAGAATATTTTGTTTGAGTTGGGAATTCTTGCATGGGTATAAGCGATCTTTGTACCATAACGAATCATTTTTCCAGCTAAATGTATTAGATGTTGGGGGATCTTGTTGTATCTTTCAAATGAGTTCCCACACTTCTTCGTCATTCTTCCATTCATCCCTTGCTTCGTTTATCCAATCTGGTTGGATAATAGAAATGGCGTAAATAAATGCTTCCACATCGTCATCCTTTCTTGAGAGTGCATCTGCCACAACACTTTGCTTCCCTTTTTTGTAGATGATTTCAAAGTCATAACACAACATCTTTGTGACCCATTGTTGTTGCTCTTCTGAAGATAATCTTTGTTCTAAAAAGTATTAAGACTATCATGATTTGTTTTTACCTTGAAGTGTCTTCCCATTAGGTAGGGTTGCCATTTCTTAAGTGCATGTAGTATTGCCAGCATTTCCTTCTCATAGATAGCTTTGTGTAAATACTTTCCTTTGATTGGATGACTTTAGAAAGCAATGGGTCTTTCTTCTTGCATTAAAACAACACCAATTCCATTTCGTGAGGCATCACATTCCACAATAAAATTTTCTGTGAAGTTCGACATAGCTAAGACTGGTGCTTGGCACATTGCCTCCTTAAGATGTTCAAAGGCCTTCATTGCTTATGGAGTCCATGAAAATGCATCTTTATTCAATAATGTTGTTAGAGGTATTGCTATTCTCCCATAAATATTAACAAACTTGTGATAATACCCTGTCAACCTGAGAAATCCTCGCAGATGCTTTATGGATGTGGGGATTTTCCATTCCTTAATGGTTTTAATTTTTCTAGGGTCTACCTTAACACCTTCATGAGATACAATATGACTCAGATATTCCACCTCTTGTACTCCAAAGAAACATTTGGAGCTTTTTGCATATACTTTTTTCTCCTCCAATAGTTTGAGCACCCTGTCAACATGTTGAACATGATCCTCCCAAGACTTGTTGTAGATTTGTATATCATCAAAAAATATTAACACATATTTTCTAAGGAAAGGTTTGAAAATGGAATTCATCAAACCTTGAAATGTAGAAGGTGCATTAGTAAGGCCAAAAGGCATGACTAAAAATTCATAATGACCCTCATGAGTTCTAAATGCTATTTTCCGAATGTCTTCAATCTTCATTCTAATTTGATGATATCCTGAATGAAGATCCAACTTGGTGAAGTAAATTGATCCATGAAATTCATCCAGTAATTCATCAATGACAAGAAAGGGAAGTTTATCTTTAATAGTGAGCTTGTTGATCTCCCTATAATCCGGACACATCCACCATGATCCATCCTTCTTGTGAAAAAATACTACTAGAACAGAGCAAGAACTTTGACTATGTTTAATTATACCAGCCTCTAGCATTTTTGCAACCATAAGTTCAATTTCACTATTTTGGGTATAGGGATATCTGTAAGGCCTAATGTTTGGAGGAACACTTCCTGGAATCAAATGAATAGCATGATCATGATCACAAATAGGTGGGAGGACTTTGGGAGTCTCAAATACCTTGGAATGCTTTTCCAAGACTTTTTGGAGATCTGGAGAAATAGATGATTTCAATGTGGGAACCTCTAGTGAACATAATTGTGCAATTACGCCTCATTTTTCTTTCTTTAGAAGCTTTGTCATTCCGTTAGAGTTTATTATCTTTCATGGTTTCCCTACGATACCCCTTAATTCAACTTCCTTTCCTCCTGAATAAATTTCATGAAAAGTTCTTGAAAATTAAAAGTTATTGTACCCAAGGATTGTAGCCATTGGACTCATATTACAACATCAACACCACCCATTGGAATGGAAAGAATTGGGCTATTCAATACATATTCTCCCATGGATAACTTGATATTATGGCACTTTCCAGAGCAATTTACGATTCCTCCGCTTGCAACCATCACTTGAAACTCTGGTGTTGGATATAGGAAGCAAGTCAATTCCTTGGCTATCTTAAAATGAATAAAATTATGGGTACTGCTCGAATCAATCAACACTATTACCTTTTTCTTCTTGATATGTCCTTCTATATTGATAGTTTAAGGAGTGGTAATTCCGGCTAATGCATTACAATATATGGACGGATTCATTTCTTCTTTCTCTATGGTTTGTTCTTGGTGTATATCCTCTTCTTTTGATGTTTCTTGTTCCTTTTCTTCCTCCTCTTCATAATCTATGTAAAAAAAATTCTTCTCAGCACACTTATGACCTTTAGTGTATTTGTTATCACAACTGTAACAAAGCCCTTTTTCTCCTTTTTCTTCCAATTTTTGTGGTTCCAACCTTGTAGGTTGTGGAAGGCTAGGGGGAACAACACTTCCATCTTTATAATCGTGAGTGGTAGGCTTCCTTGTTGCCACAATTTTGCTTTCCATTTTTCTTGCCAACCTAAATGCCTTCTCCAATGAATCAGGTTCCCAAAGGCGAACCTCATGTTGGATGTTATCCTTTAAATTCCCTATGAACACATCAATCCTATGCTCCTTTGGACTATATTTTACCCTTATATTCATTTTTTTGAAGTCCTCAATGTGCTCCATCATTGAACCCTTTTATTTGATATTTATCAATTGGCTAAAAAAAGTGTTGCTTTTTGTATCCTCATAATGTGCTATCATTTCATCCAAGAAAATTGCCCAAGTGACAATTTGTTTACGAGAGCAAAGTCATCGATACCATACAAACTGATTTGCTTCCAAATATAAATTTGCAATGTGTACCTTTTGTGTGTTTTGCACATGATCGAAATATTGTTCCATTTGTAGTATCCATGTTATGGGATCCTTGCCATCAAACTTCCTCATATCGATCTTTGGAACATGGTGGGTCTTTGATCCAACGATATAGTCTATGAAATCATGATTAACATTTATTTTTTTCTCATCATGAGTTTCCTTTACTACCCTTTCGCCATTGGTAAGCAATTTTTGTAGAAACTTTGTCAAATATGTCTTCAAATATTCCATGTTACCTTTAAGTTTTTCTTCTAAACCATCCATCTTAGTTTCCACGCCTTTTTTTAAATCATCCATATTAGCTTCCACGCCATCCATCTTAGCTTCCATGTCATTCATCTTAGTTTCTATGCCTTTCTTTAAACCATCCATCTTAACTTCCACGCCTTTTTTTAAACCATCCATCTTAGCTTCCACGCCATTCATCTTAGTTTCCACGTCTTTCTTTAAACAATCCATTTTAGATTTTGTTACTTTTTGTGAGAGTGAATTTTGTTGCACTTGGTCTCGTAATTTTGATAAATCATGTTGCATTTCTTCCTCTGCTTCAGGAGTCATGCTAGAGCTTTCAGGTTTCTTACTAGGTGTTTCCATTTTCTTTCTTCTGGGCATCAATTAATGATAATTATGCTTCACTATGCCCTTTGAATTCTTTCAAATTAATTTTTCCAACCAAACTTATGCAAAATTTAAAAAAAAACTACACACCTTTTTTCTCTTTGTAGGATCTCGATATTGTATCTGATGTATCTCTGAAATTTCGGATATCCAAGGTCAAAAATTTCAAACTATGGTAACCTTTTGAGTTCTCTTTCAACTACACAAGTCTGATTGAAATTTGATTCTCAAAGAAAGTGTATGCCCAATATCCCAAGATGGCCTGATTATACACTTTTCAGTAGAGCGAACTTGTACAAAGTGCCACGTGTCACTATTTCAACCTTCTGACCTAACAACTATAATTTGTCCTATTTATGAAATTTCAATCTGATACCCAGAGAGAAATTTATGACGATTTTCCCAAGGTCATATGTTTGGGATGTAATTCGGGATCCTACAAAAACCCTAACTTCCTTGGATCATATCTCTGAAAATATAGCGAGATAAGATCTGAAATTCGGACCTGAGGATCATCGAGATTTCTGCTCAAATGGTTTTTTTTTTAGAATCTAAAATGTCACATAAAAAAGGTTATAGAAAAAATTCCATGATGGCCTGTTTTGGAGTAGCGAAACCCTAGAATCCAAACCTCTGATACCAAATGTTATGAAACTAGCTCACAAAAATATAGAAAAGATAGATCAACATCTTAGAAATCATCCTCTTCAAGGGGAAACCTCATTTACATTACAAAAATGAACAATTCTTGGATGATACAAATGACAAAACCTCCTTTCTATATCTAGGAGTCTAAGGGGTCAGAATATAATCAAAGTCGACATAACAATAATAATATAAGGGCACAAAAATAACAATAATGGGATTCTATGGGGCACAATAATAACAATATGGAGACAATAGGGGCACAACAATAATAATAAGGGCTACAATTACAATAGTAATGGGGGGATCACTAGTAGCATAGGGACCAAATAGAAACTTGCTCTAATACCAATATGATCCATAAACTTCTATGAATATTCCACTGGATAGTTCATCACAATAGATCTGATAATATTAGATTTAAAATATAAAGTTCTACACTACTATCATTTTATTATATTTTTGTATTTGTAGATTTACTGTTAATAGTGCATGCATGCGAATTAAAATTATGCAGAAAATAGAAAACGACAAACATAAAATCTCATAAACACATTTGACACAAGATATGCTCTAGGAAACCCTTGTCGGAGAAAAACCTAGCTGAAAGGTGAGGCCTCTCAAGTCTCTTTATCTAAATGGAAATATGGATGTAGGTACAAAGAAGTATGACTAGTGGCCCATGGGCTACTACAATACAAAAATCCTCTTTTTGTGCTCTACCTCCTATCACTCTTGCCTATTTTTTCTCATTTATGGAAAAAATGCACTTGAAATAATAGAATCCCCTTTCCTTCTAGAGGCTCAGTTATAACATAGCCCAATAACCTACTAGTGGTTAGGTTTGACTACCTCAACTCTTAACCAGAGTAACATTATAGACTCTTCTAGAGTATTCTACATCATAATCATGTGTCTAGCCCCTTTTCCATGAATAATGGGGGCTGAAGTGGCATCTTCTCGAATTATGGTGGTGAAAATAGGAAGGTCAACTTTTTAGTGGCATAACTTTTGCATACAAACTCTAATCGATGTGATTATTGTGCAATTGGAAAGGTCTCTGTGTGTAGATGATCAGGAGCTCAAAATTTGTCAAAATTTAAAAATGTTCGAATTTTGATATGTTCAACTTCATATTGAAGAGCTCATCATTCTGAATCCAATGGTGTGAATAGCACTCAAATCCGAGCTCATATGCAAAAGTTAGAGTCAGTCAAAGCTCAGGGTTGACCTGATGACATGGCAAGATTGGATGATATGGAAAAGGTCCTAGCCAATCGGGAGGTGCCAAGTTTCACTCTGCCACTGGCCCTCGCATATCGCATAATGTTAAGAATTGACCCTCAACATAGTCATATATGTGTCACTGTCAATAATAGCCGATTGTGATAAGTCCTGGATGCGAGATTTTATATGTCACATTTCTTAATCATCATCGAGTCCGCCCAAACCATGGTATATTGGTTTAGGAATGGCTGTGATGAGTTATGATTGCAATAAACTACCAGACATGATACTTTTATGTGTTGCAAATTCAAGTCCCGTTGGGTCCGTCATATCGCACTAATTAGGTCCTCGCAGCCGATTGTCGATTGCAATGAGCACCTCGAACGTGATAATCTTATATGCCACAGTTTAATAACCTGTCGGGTCCATGTTATCATGGGAAAGGATATCGGCCCTGGCCCCAATAGTTTATGGAGTGAAATTCGATGCAATCCCATCGACGACAAGAATCGGCCCTGGTCCAAAAGCAGTTAAGTCCCAAATGCGATAACGCCGATTGCGATAAGTGGGAGGTTCCAGATGCGATGTTGTATTGTGTTGCAATTTGTAATCTGGTGGGTCCCCTTATCACTAGTTCGTATGTTTCACGTGTTAAAGTCTTGTGTAATGTGTATTACCCCTAACACGCCGATTATGATATCTAATAGACTGCATGACCGTCATCGTAACCACAGGACCTAACCGCAAGTGTGACCACTCGGCCCTTAACCACGAGATTGGCAGGATTGATGGCAGAACTGCTATTTTAGACTGCGGATAACGAATTTGACTAGCAGTAAGCTAGATTTGGAGGAGAAAATTGTGGGGACATTCACAGAAGTCATAACTAAGGCAATTTTCGAACAAATTGGATGCAAAAAGAGGCTAGATAGCCATTTTTTTGGGCATTCTAAACTCATTGGAATAGGTTTCAGAGTCAAAGGAGCACTTTTGGATAGGATTTTTGCAAAGTGAAGACTATGGGTGCCCTGGTCAACCAGAGTGTTGATTCAGTTCATGGAGGAGTTCCAATATGAGATGACCTTGTAGGGGTATTCCAGCCTCCATATGTTTTCTGCAGTAGCCATTACATCAGTGTTGTAGCTGTATTTTTTCTTTGTTCTATATGTGTATGGAGAAAGAGACTTATTAAGTACTTCAAGTGGATTGTTGTACTTGTTTATGCTCTTGGAATTTATAGTATGGGGTCTAGATTTGAGATCCCTTAGCTTGTTGATTGTTCCATGACTAATTGTAGGTTGTCATATGTTTAGAGTGAGTTTTTTTTGCATAACAATGTTTCCTTGAAGGGTAAACAAGCCACCCTTCTTTTCAGCACATTTATGTACTCTTTATCTGAAGAATTTTGAGCATAATGAGAAGGGGTCATGCCTTTATAGATGATCCAAGGAGATGTAGCCCAAGAGGGGTGAACTCCTTTATCAATGGCTGGTGTTTTATTGTTTGATGCGTGCTTCCATTTAGTTTTTTGGTTTCATGTTTTAAGTTTTTCTTCGTGAAACTATTTTTAACAAAAAAACACATAAAATTCATGCTTTTACTTGTTATTTTGGAATACAACCTCAAGCACATTTTTATATTCTAATGAGGGGAATTAGCATAGCATAACTAATTTGCCGCAATTCAGATCAGGTTGGTATCAGAGGTATGGTTTTGCTTCGTGTAAGGAGGAATTAATTGTTGTTTGCAAGTAAATGTATTTTGAATCTCATTGAGGAGAAGGTTTTGGAAAGGAGAGTAAGATTGTTTCAATCTCTACCACCAATTTCTACCTCAAATAGTAATCGAAGCTTCAAACAAAAGCATGTCCCAAGGAGAAGAGCCTGCAAGAATGTTAGAGGATGTGAAGGCTTTCAGAAAGGATTTCTTAGACATGGAAGAAATGGTGAAAGTCCTATATAAAGAGAGGAATACCAATTTCCAAGGTGAAGGATCTAGACCTCCAAGAGGAGAATGTTATCCAAGGGAAGAAGGTAACAAGAATGGTGATAAACCACCATCTTCTCCACAATATTCATGTTTTTCTACAACTTTTATGTAAGATGCTAGTGTAGAAAGTCCTTTAGAGAAGGTAGATGGACAAGTTTGTAACTTTTGCCCACATGATGTGGAAGATGAGGTTCTATCAACACCTAAATTCGAGGAGATGAAAGAAGAGAGTCGAAGATTCGAAGAGGACACATCTTGAATTAAAAGGGAATTCGAAAGCATATTCATATACCAATCAAAGGATGCAACAAATGGTAAGAATTTACATGCTTCTTCCTTATGTGAAAGCATTAATGTAAATTCATTTGAAGCCGTTGAAAAACACAGTAAAGGCATTGGATCCAAAATCTTTACCAAGATGGGTTACAAGGGAGGAGGCCTTGGCATAAACCAACAGGGCATCAAAAATCCAATTGCAGCTAAGGAGGGGCCTAAATACGAAGGCTTAGGCTATGTCGCCAAAGAAGAATGGTCTTCTAGTGATGGTTCATGGGTCACATGTTCCTTTTTCCATAAGGGAGAACACGAGGAGGCAACATGTTGGAGTTTACACCCATAAATGGTTCTCGCATGGTTCCTCAAACGTAAAGAGGATTTGAAGGGGAAAACATCTCCAGAGAGATGAAAGCGTTGAGGAAGAAAGGAAGCTTAGTTCTTCAATCCACACGAGTTCCGCACGTAAGCAGCGTAAGCCCAAAGGACAGCAGAAATAGGTATAATCGTTCTGTTAATTCGAATGATGATAATTTGAATGTTGTTAAATAAAATGTTTTTCATGGTGGAAAACAAAATGTGGATTTGAATAACATGTTAAGAAAAATGTTTCCATGCACCTTTTGCCTTTCATCTAACCATTGTGTAGATAAGTGTGAAAAGAGGAAAGCAATCATCGAGAAGATGTCTATTTCTATTGGAATTGAGGCTAAAAGGAGAAAATCTCATCCAAAGATAAATGCAAGTGAGCCAAGAGCAGCTCAAAAGAATTTATGTACTCACTGCAATATCAGTGGGCATTGGGTCGAGAAATGTTGGAAATTTTTTCCACATCTTCATCTGGGTAAGGGCAAGCAGATCATGCAAGCACCAGAAGAGGAAGTGACAATAGAAAAAGTGGTACAAGATGCGACCATCCCTAAAGCAGCTTCAGAAGAAGAGAAAGTTCAAATAGAGGGTTCATTCACCTGGTTGAGTAAGAAATGGGTGGACTATTTGTCTAGCTGAAGTCTGTAAATTTCTGTTTTGCACTAGTTGCATATCCCCATAGTTGGGTAATTTGTAAAAGTTATGTTCATAAATAAATCACTTATATGAAACAATGTTTTTATTTAAGTATTACAATGCTAGTTTGGCTTGTTGATAGCCAATTTGAATGGAGAAATTTGAGAGTCAAGTTCATTCCATTTTGTAAAATGCTTTGTTGAAAACATTTAGTAAAAAACATTTTAAGACTATTGTATGAGTAGTTGCAACACATTTAGTATGTTCCAAATGTTTGTAGCACTCGAGTTATACGAGTTTTCACTATGTGAAGCTTGTTTTGGGTTCATTTGACAAAGCATTTTAGCATCTTATCCTTGATAAGTATTTTGCAGATAATATTCTTGGAATTCTTCTTGGGAAGGATGTTGTTGTGGATGGCCATAGTGACATGGACAGGTTGAGAAGAACATAAGACTTGAACCTTTTGTCACATAGCGAAAAATGTAATTTGCAAGATATTGTACTACATATTTGCATGTGATGCAGGTGTCGGTTCATCGCTTATGGCTCCGAAGAAGAAAGGTGAAGGAGAAGGAAGGATGACATGTAGGATACTTGCGATGCAGACAACTAAAGAGAAGTTGCATATTATTTAATGCTTTTGGAGACTAAAAGATTTTTAATGGGGAAGAGTGATCAGGAGCTCAAAATTTGTCAAAATTTCAAAGTGTCAGGATTTTGATAATTTCAACTTCAGATTGAAGATCTCGTCATTATGAGTCCAATGGTGTGAATGACACTCAAATTTGGGATCATATGAAAAAGTTAGAGTCGGTCAAAGTTCAGGGTTGACTTGATGACATGGCAAGATTGGATGGCATGGCAAAGGTCCTAGCCAATCAGGAGGCACCAAGTGTCACTGTTCCATTGGCCCATGCAAATCTCATATCTCATATTGTTAAGAATCAAACCCCAGCACAGTCATATATGTGTCACTGCCGATAACAGCCGATTGCAATAAGTCTTGGATGCGAGATTTTATATGTCACATTTCTTAATCCCCGTCGAGTCCGCCCAAACTACAGTATATGGGTTCAGACATGGTTGTGATGAGTTCTTATTGCAATAAAGTACTACACACAATACTTTTATGTGTTGCAAATTAAAGTCTCGGCGGGTCTGTTATATCACACTGATTAGGTCCCCGTACATGATAATCTTATATGCCACGGTTTAATAAGCCGACGGTTCCATCGCGGGAAAGGATATAGGTCATTGCTTTAACAATTTATGGAGTGCGATGCGATACGATCACATATCGCAATCACATCGGCAACAAGAATCAGCCTGGACCTGGTTTTTTATGGAGTTGTGATGCGATGCGATCAGATATCGCAATCGCATCGACCACAAGTTGTCAGCCCAGTCTAGATGCAGTTAAGTCCTAAATGCGATAACATCGATTGCGATGAGTGGGAGGTGCCAAACGCGATACTGTATTGTGTTGCAATTTATAATTCGGCAGGTCCCCTTATTGCTAGTTTGCATGTTTCATTCATTAAAGTCTTGTGTAATGTGTATTACCCCTAGCACACCATTTGCGATATCCGATAAACTGCAGGACCGTGGCCATAACCGTCGGACCTAACCCCAAGTGTGACCACTCGGCCTTTAACCGTGAGATTTGCGGGATTGATGGCGGAACCGCCAATTTCAGCGTAGTTGCTACTTTGGACAATGGATAATGAATTTAACTGGCAGTAAGCCAGATTTGGAGGAGAAAATTGTGGGGAGACTGATAGAGGTCATAACTAAGGAAATTTTCGACCAAATTGGATGCAAAAGGAGGTTATATAGGCATTTTTTTCGGATTCTTAACTCATTAGAACAAGTTTCAGAGTCAAAGGAGCACTTCTGGATAGGATTTTTTGCAAAGTGAAGCCTATGGGTGCCCTGGTCAACCAGAGTGTACTTGATTCAGTTTATGGTGGAGATCCAAGATGGAGATGACCTTGTAGGGGTATTCCAACCTCCATATGTTTTCTGCAGCAAGCATTACAATAGTGTTGTAGCTGTATTTTTTCTTTGCTCTATATGTGTATGGAGAAAGAGACTTGTTAAGTACTTCAAGTGGATTGTTGTACTTGTTTATGCTCTTGGAAGTTAGAGTATGGGGTCTTGATTTGAGAGCCCATAACTTGTTGATTGTTTCATGACTAACTGTAGGTTGTTATATGCTTACAGTGAGAATTCTTTGCATAAGAATGTTTCCTTGAAGGGGAAACAAGCCTCTTTTTGTCAGCACATTTATGTACTCTTTATCTGAATAATTTTGAGCATAATGATAAGGGTTCATGCCTTTAGAGCTAATCCAAGGAGATGTAGCCCAGGAGGGGTGAACTCCTTTATCAATGGCTAGTGTATTATTGTTTTATGCTTGCTTCAATTTAGTGTTTTGGTTTCATGTTTTAAGTTTCTCTTCATGAAACTATTTTTGAGCAAAAACACATAAAATTCATGCTTTTACTTGCTATTTTGGAGTAAAACCTCAAGCACAATTGTATATTATGATGAGGGAAATTAGCATAGCATAACTAATCTGCCCCAATTAAGATCAATAGAATAGCATGAAAAAGTGTTGCACTATTGAGGAAAATTTTTAACCCCAAAAAGTGTTGTTTGATGCCTCAAAACGCTTCTACAAGGTTTTAGGCCCTATTTTTCCAAACTGGGTGTTGCTAGTAAAAACAGTCCCATGAGTTGATTCCTCCACCTTTTCCACTATGAAAGCATAGAGATAGATTCCAAATAATATAATGATCCAATCTAGATCAACTACCTTAGTTCTGGATTTCTTTTTAGTTGCATATGTTGCTCCCCTTGTGGTTGCCATCTTGTTTGGTTTCTTGCATGCAACTCTCGATTTCTACTAGTTTGGATCTTTGAATTCTCACTTTTCTCTTTAAATTCCTTAGACACAATGATCCCTCCAATTAAATTAATGTAATTTATACCTCTCGGCCATACTATGTGGTTCTCCCGATGCCACAACTCTAAAATCTATCAGACATGATCCAATATTCCTTTGTATCTAATTCTCTAGGTGGATATTACCTTAATGCGGGGACTTGGGTAGGTGGACATCTTGTCACAAATTACTCCTGTAAGATCCACCAATCTAGGGAGATTTTTTCATTAAAGTGCATCCCTTTTTTTATTAATGAAGTGGATTTCCAACCTTTATGCAACCACATTGTCCATCGTGCATGGCTAACTATGACGGTTTCCAACACTTTTTCCTTTTTCCCTTCCCTCTTTTTCCATAATGTTAGTGCCTAACAAATGTCTACCCTTTTGGTGGATTTGCATAATTATACAATGATTTCCCTTCCTCTATCCCCCTTGTCTTCTTTGTGTGATCCCTCCCTTTAGCAAAACATAAAAATGTTTATCTATATTCACCTTTTTTTTAAACTGCATGGAATGTCCTTACTGCGCGAAAGGTCAGTTGCTCCTATAGAGTTTCAACCGACTTCCATTGTCTCCCCATTTAGTTTTTTCAACTTAAAATCCCATGCTTCTGTCACATACTTGATCATATATGGGCTTAACCAATTCTTTTGAAACTTACCTAGATGCTTCAAAAAATTGTTGTCATACAGCAAAATTTAGTCACTTGGTTGGAATCTCTTTTATTTTATACACCCTTCATGCCAAGATTTGTTATGTGCTTTTTGGACATTTTAGTGAAATCCTACTATTATGTGGTCTTCCTCTAATTACAACATCTTTGATAGTCTCTTCTCTACTGTGCCAGAACCAATTAAGTCTGCCAATGCAATAATGTATAAACTTGGCACTGTAAACTCCATAGGCATCACTACTTCCTTTCCTTATACTAGTGTGAAAGTTGTTTGCCCTGTAACTTTCTTACATGTATTTTGGTAAGCCCTTAGGTCTACTAGAATTCCTAGATCCCAGTCATCACAATTCACATTGCATAATTTTGCTAAAGAGTTTTCCAAAAAAATTGTTGAAGCCTTTAACAAAACCATTAGCTTGAGGATGATAGGGTTTTTTTTCCTGATGGTAAACTTGGAACTCTTATGCCAAGGAAGTGATTGTATCATTTAAAAAGTGGGTTCCTTGATCACCTGTCAAAGTCTACAGTATAGAAATCGTGATGTTGTCTCTATACTGCAGACTTTGATAGGTTCTACCTCAGCCCACCTGGTAAGATAATTTGTCGCAGTTATTATATATCGTGCTACTAATCTCTTTATTGGTGGATTGACAGGAAAAATGAAGTCTACTACCCATTCATCAAATTCATGTATTTTCACCTCTAGAAATAAGGGCATCTCATCCATTCTGGATGGTTTCCCAACCCACTGACATACATCACATCTTTAACAGAATTCCTTGGCATTCAAGTTTGAAGAGTTGACCACCAAAGTCTTGTGCACAAGGTCCTATGTGCAATATATTTTCTTGCGTAGTGGCCTCTTGCAACTCCTTCGTTTGCTTTTGATAGTATCAAATGCCTTTCATTTTCTAAAACACAACGACGAAGTATCCCATTTGTTCCTAACTTATATAGGAAACCTTCTATGAGTTGATAATCTATTGATTTTGCCACCAACTCTTTGTGCTGCGCAACTATATATTATATTAGGACTACTCATGTGCCAAGGAATTAGACAATTTCTGTGAAACAATCATCAACCATGTTTATTCTGAACAAGTTCACATATGGGAGATTATCGTCAATATTCCCTGCATCATTTCTAGTTAGTATGTGCGAAAATTTATTTGGCCCTGCATTAAGCCTCCCTGGTTTTACTACTACCTCAAAGTCATATTATTGGAAGAGTAGAAACCACCTACATATCCTACCCCCTATTATACGGAATCTATGACTGCAGACAAAAGTATCTTCCCTAGGCCTAGTGGACTGACCTAGAACAACACAAAGACAAAGGAACTAATGTTTTCCTTAAAGTAAATAGATAATAGGATGAAGCCTATCCGATATTCGTCGTATGTTTCCCTCCTTCCTTGGCTTGTACGCTCCAATCCTAGCTCTGATCGCTATAATTAGAACCTGCATAGTCAGACAACATAAGCTGATGATTTACACAATCTATGTAGCATCATCTAATCACTTTATTCAATAGATCAACATGGTATGAAATACATGAAACCATAATGTCATATATAGGAAAACAAAGAACCCTTTTCATTAATAGAAATGGAGTGACTTAGAACCAAAAATAGGTGTTGATCTTGTAGAAGAACTCTTCCACTTTGACTTGTCCTTTCCTGCCACAAAGTGCACCTCTAATCACACCATAATGCATGGAATGATATCTCTCACATCGGCAGTATAAGGGTGTAATCACTCTCCAAAAGCCAATAACAACTAACCAGGTGCTTGTGGAATGAGGTAAATATATAGGAAGGAGAGGTAGTTCATGAATTCTTATCCATTTACCAATCTAGGCTTGATATCCAAAAGTTGTGGGAGGATGAGCTCAAGGGATGAGATGGTGATTTCTCCAAGGTGGAATTATATAGGATTCAAATGTTTATCCAAGTTAAATGGTTGAAACAACCTCTGGAAGCTTCTGGAAGAGGAAGCTTCATAAATATATTTTTTTTTCCTGAATTTCTAGAATCAGTACACCCCCCAACACTGAGCAACCTATTGGTATCAGCACAGGTGCAAAATAGGGAAACATGGTAATCAACACCGGTTAACGAGGGGCCAGGGCGCATTGGTCCTTAAAATGACTGAAATAAGGTTCTTTTAGGCAGAAACTAAGGGATTAGAAAGAGTCATGCTTAGGGCTTTGTGTAGGGAGGATGACAAAGTGTTCAAAGGATGTGAATGATCTTGTTTCCAGGCCTATTGAATAAATGTGATAAAATGGCCTATAACACCCCCAACAATAGCTTATTTATAAGGTACCTCAACATAGAATGGTTAGTATACATCTTGAAGAGAGAGCCAAGTAGGTAATGTCTAAAATTCTACAACACATATACCATTGTCAAGCCATCTCATTTTGTAGTGGTATAGTTCTTCTCAACAGCTAATAATTTCCTACTAGCAAATTCAATCAGGTGATCTATGTCCCCCTCTCCTAGTTGATCTAAAATTGTTCCCAAATCTAAGGACGATGCATCCACATGAACATGAAACTCCTTTCCCCAATATGGAAAAAACAAAATTGATGCAGTAACCAACTTCTCCTTTAAGGTGTCCAAAGCCTGTTGATACTCTTCATCCCATTTAAACTTAGTCTTGTTTTTCAACAACCTTTATAATGGGGTTGTAATCCATGCATATACTCTAATGAATTTTTAGTATCACCCTATATGATCTAGAGTTGTGCACAATTATCACACTAAGGTAGATGGAGGTAAATCCATTATGACAACATTTTTGCAGGATCGACCAATAGACCTTGTTTACACACTACATGACCCAAGAAAATACCAAATGGTGAGAAAAATATATATTTCTCCAAGTTTAATGAAATTTGTAACTATCCACATCTATCAAGCATCAAGCACAAAACCTCAATATGCTTCTTTAAAGGGCTAAATTTTGTCCAATCATCCAAATATACTTCTAGGATTTTGTGGATGAAATCCTTAAATGTTACAACCACCACTTTGGAGAACACTGCAAGTGCATTCTTCAGAACAAAAGGCATGATAGTATGTTGGAAAGATCCCTATTTCAAAGCAAATGTAGTCTTATGTTTGTCATTTGGTGCAATATTAACCTAATGATAGCCTAAGAATCAATCAATAAATGAGTAAGCCTCTTGCTATCCTGTATTCTCCAACACCTCATCTCTAAAGGGGGTGGGAAATGGGTCATGCAAACAAGTGCCATTGAGCTTTCTCAAATCCACATAGATTATAATTTCTCTTAACTTCTTGTCTTACACTACCATTGGGCCGATCCATTCTAACTCTTCTACTAGTTCATTAATTCCATCTTCCAGGAATCTTATCTAATTATTTTCTCACCTTTTGCTTATATACTAGATTCAATCTATATGGTCTTTGTTTGACCAGATGTGTGCCTGGTTTCAAGGGAATTTTCATCTCCCCTAGTTCTACAACAATCCTTTTCATCTCTGAAGATGTGGTGTTGGAGATTGGATAAATCAACGCTCCCCGTGTGTTTCGTGACATGGACTAACCGCCTCTCATGGATCCTTATCTTCGACAATCCGATCGTTGACTAACACGTGTGGGTTTTGGTCTAATGACAATCGTGATTCCCAACAATTGGTATCAAAGCGTAGTCACAAGTTCGATACACACCTGACTCACGTTGGTAGGGAGATCATTGAAGATTGGATAAACCAATGCTCTTTGTGTGTTTGACGACATGGACTAACCGCCTCTCGTGGATCCTTATATCTGGGGATGCGATCGTTGACTAACACCTGCGGGTTTTGGTATAACGACAATTGTGATTCCCAACATGTGGTTGGGAAGAGGTCCTAGTATTCATGTAGTAAATCAACAATCTTTCGTCTTGTTTTGTCATATCAATAATCTCCAATAATCACAAGCTTAAAAAAAATTTAAGTTCCAATATTCATTTTGTGTGTTCTGATAGGATTTACATAATTTGTAGATGCTAGCTCATGACCTATTACTATGCACTCTCTTTATATTTTTAGTACTTTCATGTTTCTTGGGTCATCCTCTTCTGCACATCCTTATGTGATATTGTAACATTCCATAAATTGTTTAGCTGGTGGAATTGTGGGTTTGACATACGTTATGGCCTAAGAAGGGTCACTGGGATACATTGGATCTTCTTGCCCTGAGCTGGGACGAATATTTTCTTTCCTATTTCTCCTCTCTTCATTAATTAGGTTACATTATCCTCCATTACCTCTATTGCATGGTATTCCATCGTGTAGGTGGTCTCCGCTAATTTTACCTTCTTCTTCTTCACTACTATGTCACCTCCTCCATCTTACAATTGCGAGTTCTGATGTAGGACCCTTACTTATCCCACTAATATGTTGAAATCTTATTCCACTATGCAACACTCCACTCACCTCTTCCATTGCGCTTCCTTCCTACATCGATGTGCACACTCTTACCCTTCTTGAATTCTCTGCAATGCCTCAAAATCCTCAACTCTTCAAGTATTTTCTCATTCTCTACTATATCCCATGCCTTTGTTCCCCATAGTCCATCCTCTAGTCAACCCCTAGTCTCCTCATCGTGTGCAAATAAATTTAGCTACTCATGTTGTTAGATTCCAATGACTAACCCTTTTATCACACAACAACATATTTATCCATGTAAACAATGATTTCAGGTATCTTCCTTGTAGTCCTTAAAGAACTCCCTTTTATTTGCATTGTATGACTGAGTACCCTCCACAATAGATTCAACAATATATCCTTCCAACACACTATTTAACTAAAAGTCAACTACACGCGAAACCTTGTTATTTACAAAGTTGAGCCTCTAGATCAATTATGGGGTCTAACTATGCAGTACAACAAGATTCCAAGTTCCATGCTCTTCTACCAACCTCTATAACCACTAAACCAAGACGATAAAAAACTCAACAAATTATATTTCATGAAATTCTGTAAAAACATACCTTCACATCCATTTTTAGGGTTGATTCATTAATTTCTAGTATGATCTTCAATGAACTCATGTTCTTTTGTCTCCAACCACTATTGTATTTCCTCTTCAGTAGGCCTCCACATCCCCTTCAACCGCAAATCCCAATCCTGGGAAGGGAACCATTTTTTCGAATGCAGGGGGCTAACATGGGTTTAACATGAATTAGCCAACAAAACCCCTTTAGACAATGACCCTTTCAGCAACACCTACAAGGAGGTGAAGTCTCACCTGAGGACTCTATGGGGGACTAAAAGAACCTGAAAAATTATGCAGTAATAAAGGAGATAAGGATCCTAAGCTATCATTACTTATTACCATTTAGAAAAATAAATGAAGTATACCCCAAATCTACGCATTAATCCCAACATTCATAATTATATCAAGAGAAAATAGAAAAGTAATTGATCATTTCACAAATATGCAACAAAATACAGCAGTTGTTTTTATGGAAAACTCAGGAACAAGGGAAGGAGAAAGGCAAGAACATCCACAAACAGGAGCACAGAGGGTTGAAAACAATGAAGTTAAATGCAGGATTAGCCACAAGAAATCCAGGAAAGAAGAGAGGCAGAAAAAAAGCAAAATGAGCTCCTGATGGAGTGTGGAAAGCTAATGATAGACTCAGGTAAGATGAAAGATCTTACCTGCTACTCCTTTACAAATCTTTAATTATTAAGTTCATCTCATGGAATATCAGAGGTCTAGGTAGTAAAAGAAAACAAAGAATGCTAAGTAACAGAATGAAACTAGCAATGCCGAACATAATCTTCATTCAAGAAACAAAATGCTCCATTTAGAAAATAAAACAAATTCATAGCAAATGGCTCAGTAAATTTGAGTTTCTAGAAGTTAAAGCAGAAAACAAAGCCAGGGGCATTCTTACTCTCTGGAACCCCCAAAAAGTCACTATTGTAGATGCTGAGGCAACGAGAAATTACTTATCAGCTATCATTCAGCCAATGGGGATGTCTGACATCTTCCTGTTTATGAATGTCTATGGTCCTCAGAGAATAGATGAGAAGCTCAGATTTATGAACTCCCTGGTAGATCTCAAAAGTAGACATAAAGAAATCCCTTGGGTCATTGGAGGAGACTTTAATATGATTAAATCTCTTTCGAAAAAAAAAAAAAAAAAGGAGGCACCAAAATCCTCAATAGAGAATCAGCAGAGTTCAATTCTTTCACAGAAGACATGAAGATGGTTGACTCTGAAATGCAAAACGGTATTTTTACTTGGAACAACAAAAGAGGAGGGGATGCTCAAGTTGCCTCTAAGTTAGACAGATTTTTGATCTCTGAGAAGTTGATGCTCACAAATTTAGAAATAGTTGCAAGTATTCTCCCATTCGGAGGCTCTGATCACTGGCCGATTCAATTAGAAATCAAGGGAATTGATGCTCCCAAAAACAAACCCTTTAGATTTGAAAATATCTGGCTCTCCCACCCAGATTTTCTCAGCAATATTGAGGAATGGTGGTTCGAATATCATCAGATACAAGGCTCCAAAATGTTTCTCCTCCACAAAAGACTAAAGCACATAAAAACCAAACTCAAAGAATGGAACAAGAAGGATTTCGGTAACATTTTTGCAAACAAAAAATTAGTAGAGAACAAACTGTAGGTACTAAACCAAGCAATGATCGCAGTAGGTTTTGATAAATCCAAAAGTGAGCAAGCTAAAAAACTCAACCTTGATTGGGAGAATTTATGCAAACAGGAGGAAATTTTTTGGATACAAAAGTCCAAAGTGCAATGGCTCAAAGAAGGTGAACGGAACACCAATTTTTTCCATCGTTCCACCATAGCCAATAGAACGCACAATAGAATCTCCTCAATATTGAATGAAGATAGGGAGCTTCAGACCACTCACAAGAATATCGAAGCTCTAATGGTTCAACATTTCAGAGGTATCACAAATGAAAACAATCCAGACAGAGACCATCACATCAAGGAAATTATAAAGAATATTCCAAGGATGGTGTCTAGAGAAGATAACTTTAACCTGAACAAACCAGTATCTGAAGCAGAGGTTAGTACGGTGATCAAAGAGATGCAGAATGGCAAAGCTCCAGGTCCAGATGGTTTTAACGTGGACTTTTTCAAAGCCTGTTGGAATGTTGTCAAACATGATATTTTGAATGTGGTTGAGGAATCCAGAAGAAGCAGATCCATTTTGAAAGCCCTCAACACCTCTTTCATCTCCCTAATCCCCAAACAAGACTTAGCCCTGACTCTCGATAAGTTCAGACCCATTGCTTTATGCAATGTTGTTTACAAAATCTTTTCTAAGATCCTGGCCGACAGACTCAAACCTCTTCTGCCTTCTTTGATTTCTGGGGAACAGTCTGGTTATGTGGAAGGAAGGCAAATCCTGGATAATATTATTCAGGCCCACGAGGTCGTTCACTCTCTCACCAGCAAAAAGCAGGCCGATTTGATCATGCAATTAGACATTGCAAAAGCGTATGACAAGGTGAACTGGATTTACATCAAAAAGGTCCTTTCCACGTTTGGGTTTGATCATGACTGGATCAGATGGGTTATGGCTATGGTTACCTCACCCAGCTTTTCAATTCTAGTAAATGGCACGCCCTCAGAGATCTTCACTCCTTCCAGAGGCCTTAGACAGTGAGATCCACTCTCTCCCTTTCTTTTCATCCTCATGATGGAAGGACTGGGCCAAACTATTAAAACTGCTAAAGTTTTAGGAAAGATCAAGGGCCTTCAATTAACGGAGAACGGCCAAGCCTTTACTCATCAACAATTTATGGATGACACCATGTTGCAGGGTATCCCCACCGTCAAGGAAGCTACAGAGTAAAAAAAGATGTTAAATGACTTCGCCTTGGCTTCAGGTATGGAATTCAATCTCTCCAAATCAAACATTTTTTTCTTTAACACTAACATTGCTATTCAAAGGCACATCTCCAGAATTCTAGGCTTCCAAAGGAAGGTCCTCTCATCTAAGTATATAGGAATCCCCCTCACGGATAAACCAATGCGCAAAAGTATGTAGGAACCCTCGTTCGGAACCGATGCTCAACAAGATGCAAGACAAGATCAAAAGATGGGCTTTTAGAGCGTTGAACCTGGCTGGCAGATTGATTTTGACGAAGGCAGTTCTGCAATGCATCCCTATTTTCTTTCTATCAACCCTGCCAGCTCCCAAAGGAGTTTTACAGCAACTCAGGAACATTCAGAGAGACTTTCTTTGGGGCAAGGAGGAGACAAAAAAGAAATGGGCCCTCGTTTCTTGGGATAAAATCTGCAAACCCAAAAATCATGGAGGCCTAGGCTTAGATGATCAAGAGATTCTAAGTAATGTTCTAGGAGCCAAACTCTGGTGGAGATGGGTTAAAGAACTAGAGGCACAATGGGCTAAAACTTGTAAAGAAAAATATGCCAGCTCCTGGAAAACAAGTGATCTCATTAGAATGTCAGACATAAAAGGCTCTCACATCTGGAATAAAGCCTGGGATAACAGAAGCCTAGTTCAGAATAATAGCTTCTGGGAAATCATAGCAGGTGAACAAGCCCTCTTTTGGGAAGATAAATGGAAACAAGAACCAATGTTGTTAAGGGAGGACTTTATGAGCATCAAGCAGGAAACTAATTCCCAAGGACTAATAAAATTTAGGGATTTCTAGAATCTTCCTCATGATACGGAGAAATGGAGAAGCTGGAGGAAAATAGAATGTAGCGGGGAAGGCCCCATAAAGGCAAAAACAGAAGAACTTATGAAAATTTTAGAACAGAGAAAGATCTTGGTCACAGATGGGCAGGATCAGTTAAGATGGGGACAAAAAAAAGAAGGCATCTTTAACATCCATGAAGCTAAAAGAATTACCCTTAACCTAGACCCTTGCGTTTCGGCAAAGTCCTGGCAAAACTTTGGAGCCACCAAGGATGGATGAAGATCAAACTGTTTATGTGGTTAGTTCATCACAAGAAATTATTAACTTGGGACAACATTCAGAAGAGGGGAGTTATGGGGCCCTCTAGATGCACATTATGTGAGGCTCAAGAGGAAACAATAGAGCACATTCTCAACAACTGTACCTATATCAACTAGTTGTGGGATTCTTTCAACATCATTTTTCAATAGACAGACAGAGATAAAGGTAGCATCATTAATACCCTGAACAAGTGGAGAAAAAAAATTTCAGAGAATGATATCCTTAATATGGCTTGGACCTTAACACCAAGCTTCATTATCTGGAATGTTTGGAAGGAAAGGAATAAAAGAATTTTCAAGGATGAAAAAACTACAGCCATTTGCCTGTTGGATTTGATCTTAAAGAAGATTAAGGAGACTGTCTCCACCACTATGCACAATTACCCCTCAAATCCTCCCACTGCGCGCAATTTGAGAGCTCTCAAGCAACTGGGAATTCATGAGATTATACTCCAGAGTCTTAGAAAAAAAGTAAGAGTGTTGGAGAAGGAAAAGGAATTCTGGCATCATCCACCAAAAGGCTATCTGAAATGCAACATTGATGGGGCTTCAAAAAGCAACCCAGGAATTGCAGGTTATGGAGGTGTGTTAAGAGACGAAGAAGGAAAAATAATTTTCACTTTCCACTGCCATTTAGGCAAATCCACCAACAACATGGCTGAATTAATGGCGTTGGAACAATGTCTGGAGCTGCTTAAACTCAATCACAGCTACAATGTTCTCATAGAAGCAGACTCAGAGATTTCTATAAATGCAGTTAAGAAAATCAGCTATGGAACAATGCCTAAAAGGGTCTCAAAACAGTGGAGACTTATACAAGTTTACCAGAGAATCCATAAACATCTCCAATGTCTTCGAACGGTTAGCTTCAATCATGTTCGAAGGAAGGCCAATAAACTTGTAGATCTTCTGGCCAACCAAGGAGTAATTAATACCGAGTGCAGAATAGACATGAAATGGTAGGAAATGCCTCCTTGCAGGCTAAAAGCCATCTCCGAGGCACAAGCCACAGAGGACAAGGAAATTTTTAATTATTGGGCTCGCGGGGTTGGAAATGATTAATTGAAGATAGCGAGACGAATTCCAATGCTCTTAAGAGTGAGTGTAATGGTAACAACTATTCATTTTTCATGGGAGAGCTCCTTTTCCTTTCTAGATTCCAGGTTCAGGAGTGGTGAATCAGTAAACGTGGGATGAATCCCAGTTCTCCCGGCAGCTGGGATGTTCCGTTTCTTGGGGTTTGGAGGGATAAACCGCTTCTCTTATGATTTTCACCTGTTCGCACCGCCTTCACCCAGGAAGCAGTTTCTGCTTTTTTCGGAGCGATCATAATCAGACTCCTACACGTGGCAGGGAGGTGGTTTGGGAAACTGCCCTTCCCCACTCACTATCGCGTGGTCTTATTGTTCGGTGCGATATTAATCTCCACCGTAGGATGCAGCTGCGGTTAATCAACGGTCTTGCTTTTCTCTGTAGCTTGGAGGTTTGGTCCCGCCAAAATTTGGATGTCTTGTCAGAGCATGGTCAACCTCGTCCGTCGGTTTGACTGTGGTTTGTACGGCCCAGATTGATGGGATCTTCCGCCTGGTTTTTTGTTTTTCTATGTTCAGCTTAATGGTTAGCCCTTTGGTCTTTTTCTAAGTTTTCTCGTCTCCTCGGCGGCGGGGAGATTTTTGTTCATATTGTAAACTATTTGTTCAGTTAATGCAAAAGAAGGACCGACATTTTGATGAAAATGAGATCTGGGTATAAGCCCAAAATCCCAAATTCTTTAAAAATCTCGTGATCCTGGGCCTGTGGTTTATAGGCCACAAGTCCCAACAGAAGCTTTTTTGACTTTGAACCTTTTGCTAACTGTGGGTGCTCATTAAAATCAAGCATCTAAATTTAAATCAAACATCTAAAACCAAAGCATGCAATCAACCCCGCTGCCACAAGTAATGCATTCGCTAAAATCATGGGATTGTTGTCTGAAATCAAGTCCTTAAGAGTCTCTAGAAAACCTCGATCTTCCACCAGTTCAATATTAACATCATAAAGTTTAGCAACACATATAGCAGCCGTCTTTCACACGTAAGGATCAACATCATTGAGGCATACAAATATGGAATGAAAATAAATACAGTTGGCCCTATAAACAGCAGTGGTTCCGTCGCCCATCGGATTTAAATCCAATCTCTGTTGACAAATTAAAAAAATGCGATTGGCGCGCGTCTATTCCAATCCCCATCGTTTTCAAACCGTCCAAGGTTCGCTTCAAGTGCAGGTGAAATTGCAGGGCCTCCAAATTACCACACAAGCAGCCATTCCTAAGCTCTACATTCACCGGCCCTATGAAGACAGAGTGAATAATTAAACTCCTCGAAATCAAAGTCCGTGTAGCAAAAGAAGCCTTCTGGTGGTGACAGTGTTCAGGGTTCCCACGCCAACCTGACAATTACAAACTTGTAGATTCAATTACAAATTTAAACAACCATTACGGCCACCACCAATTTAATATGTTTCCATAGCTCAAATGGATGAGGCATTCAAGGTATTATAAGCGCCATTACAAATTGGATATGAACCGTTCACTTATATATATAAGAGACAGAGTCAAAACACACATAAACACAAACACACCATTAACACAACACACGTATATTATAATATGAATAACACAACACGGTTACAGCTAAGGCATTTCAGCCTTAGAAATGAGCTCACGCTCTGTTACATTTTGCTCACTCACCTAACAGATATCTCACACCCTATCACATTAGATTTATATAAGATGGATTAGGAAGGATTGATCAGATCTTCTCCTAGTTTTTCTATAGTGGAAGCTCTCCAGAAAGCATGCATGGTTGTTAACAACTGCTTTAAATCCACTTTAAATCTGCTTTTCTGCTTTAAAACAAGCTTTTCTCTATTCTGATCCTCTGGTCCAGGTTTCCTCGCTTAGTTGCTCGGTGCTCCCGCATCACACTCCCGAGGCACAAAAATTTATGACCTCCTGGTCATATGCTTCTCGTCTTCGTAATATCTTCAACTTGTGAGCTGCAATCAACCTCTGCAACAGCAAGTCCTCCTTGCTGCCTCTTACCTCACCAAGCTCTCCTCTCGACTTGGTCTTTTGGTAACCGCTCTAGGCTATTGCAATCTTCTCACCTTCCTCTGCTTTCTTCTTCCTTCTGGCAGGAATCCTTTCCCTGCTCTGATACCACCTGATGAAAATGAGATCTGGGTATAAGCCCAAAATCCCAAATTCTTTAAAAATCTCGTGATCCTGGGCCTGTGGTTTATAGGCCACAAGTCCCAACAGAAGCTTTTTTGACTTTGAACCTTTTCTAACTGTGGGTCCTCATTAAAATCAAGCATCTAAATTTAAATCAAACATCTAAAACCAAAGCATGCAATCAACCCCGCTGCCACAAGTAATGCATTCGCTAAAATCATGGGATTGCTGTCTGAAATCAAGTCCTTAAGAGTCTCTAGAAAACCTCGATCTTCCACCAGTTCAATATTAACATCATAAAGTTTAGCAACACATATAGCAGCCGTCTTTCACACGTAAGGATCAACATCATTGAGGCATACAAATATGGAATGAAAATAAATACAGTTGGCCCTATAAACAGCAGTGGTTTCGTCGCCCATCGGATTTAAATCCAATCTCTGTTGACAAATTAAAAAAATGTGATTGGCGCGCGTCTGTTCCAATCCCCATCGTTTTCAAACCGTCCAACCTCCGTCCAAGATTCGCTTCAAGTGCAGGTGAAATTGCAGGGCCTCCAAATTACCACACAAGCAGCCATTCCTAAGCTCTGCATTCACCAGCCCTATGAAGACGGAGTGAATAATTAAACTCCTCGAAATCAAAGTCCGTGCAGCAAAAGAAGCCTTCTGGTGGTGACAGCGTTCAGGGTTCCCACGCCAACCTGGCAATTACAAACTTGTAGATTCAATTACAAATTTAAACAACCATTACGACCACCACCAATTTAATATGTTTCCATAGCTCAAATGGATGGCATTCAAGGTATTATAAGCGCCATTACAAATTAGATCTGAACCGTTCACTTATATATTTAAGAGACAGAGTCAAAACACACATAAACACAGACACACCATTAACACAACACACATATATTATAATATGAATAACACAACACGGTTACAGCTAAGGCATTTCAGCCTTAGAAACGAGCTCACGCTCTGTTACATTTTTCTCACTCACCTAACAGATACCTCACACCCTATCACATTAGATTTATATAAGATGGATTAGGAAGGATTGATCAGATCTTCTCCTAGTTTTTCTATAGTGGAAGCTCTCCAAAAAGCATGCATGGTTGTTAACAACTGCTTTAAATCCACTTTAAATCTGCTTTTCTGCTTTAAAACAAGCTTTTCTCTATTTTGATCCTCTGGTCTAGGTTTGCTCGCTTAGTTGCTCGGTGCTCCCGCATCACATTTGCCTCAGCAAAACAAAAGTTAAGCATTTCACAAATACATAGAATAAGACGAAAACATATCTTTCTATTAATACTGTGAAATTTCCAGTACAATAAATTCCATCATGACTCACCAACCTATAAAAGCAATTAACATTACAACACAAGGTTATATGTCTTCATTGCCAAATGTACCAGCAAGTATTCAAGATCTATCTTTTCCCTCATGGTCTTGACTTATTTATAGGTTTATATTTGGGCGCAAGCTGACCAAAATCCCCTTAGTAGTAGATAATTACTATGAGCAAAAACCTTACTATGGGCTAGTAGGCATTACTATGGGTTATTGGTCCAAAACTAGTCCGATGGCTTTCCTTATTCTTCGCATTTTTGTGCGCTATCCTTTGGATGTTCTTCTTGCGTTGTGCCCTCTTGCGTGATGCTCCTCTGCATAGATCCCTAAAATTTGTGCCCCCAAAAATATGGCTTCAACAACATACAATTACATTTCGATATAAACATTCAAAAGTAAATGTATAAAGGTTAAGTTGGTATGGAATATTAAAGCAACATTGGCTTACCCACCAAACTTTTCCCTAGTAAAAGATCTCCTAGGAAATCCCAGATAAATGGGGTGACTATTTTGGCCATGCCCAATTCAGATTAAGAAATATCATAAAGGATATAAAGGGGGATGCATATGTGGGATGAAATGGAATGAGGAGATGAGGCAGTGGAATAAAGTGCAGGAAGTGAGGTTGTGGGATGAATTGGTGGACCTTGAAATCAAGTTTTGCTGGAACATAGGTTAAATCAAAATCAATTGGATGAATATTTTTCTCTTACCATAAATCATACAATACAATAATGGAAATGAAAATTTAGGTTATATCAATCTTCATAAATAAATAAATAATGACATTGGAAAGAGCAAAGCATGCAATAAGACCCTAATGTTATTATCCAATGAAATTTAAAACAAAGATATTTTATTATATTATATAAATGAATTTTTTGATTGATATATATTAAACATTAGTGAACATGAAAAAAATTATAATCCAACTCCAAATTAATATGCGGTCAATGATCAATTGATTACTATAGTCCATGCACAACCTTTGTCATGGACTAATAAGTAACAACAACTACCATTCAAAACCAATGTCACTAAAATGGGCAAGGGTTAAATTGCATTGATAATTGGACTTCATATAACACTTCAACTTTATCTATTTTAATTTATTCTTCCTTGTCTTGTGTGGTATAATTTGAAACATGTGCCATTATAGTGTGTGCATGCCTTTGCTTCTGGTAAGTTATATGCATCACATTATAAATAATAAAGAAATGTATTGTTTTTTAATCTAAAATGGGATGGTAAATAAATGATTTTTTAAATATCCAATAATGTTTTTCAATGCAATATTCCTTTTTTTTTTCATCTACGATATTTTGCAACCAAATGCATAGGGTTTCCCTTTCCTTTATGGCTATAATTATAGCATATTAATAACATATACCTAAATGAAAAATATCAATAATGGCCATGTCGAAAAAAAGTGTGAGTGTAGAATGCAATGTTTAATGTGACATGTGTTATGAGTTATGTAAAACGCATGAAGTGAAATGGGTTGAATATCAAATGAGATGGTAAAATAAGAAGAAAAAGTTGTATGGGTGAATGAACCATGACTCGTAATGATAACTATCATAATCTCCATAACAGTGTTGTGCATGCATGCACTAAGCACATCTTTAAGACAAAGAGATAAAGAGTGACATCATTATTAGATAGCTTTCCAATGATAACATCATTTTATAGTGAGAGTGAATGCACGACTATCATAAGTACTCACACTTCTTGTTTAAGCATGTGCTCCACCTAGTGGATGAAACACCTTTGTAGAAGTTGTAGATGTGCTAGCCATCCACTTCTATGCATTTTACTAGAGATATCTGTTAAGGAATTCAAAATAGACCATAAGGGAGTTTTAACAATCCTATGTGATGTGCCATGTTTTGAATATATTTTATGGTTAGTTCATAATGATTCCACTATCACAAACCACACTAATCAAGAGGCCACTAACCACCATCATTTTCTTTCAATATTTTAATATTTTTGGACAAGATGTAAAGGATGTAGAGTATTATGTGGTATGGTATCATGCCCTTGCTAAGAGACATGAGATCAACTTGTTTATTAATATAATGCACTTTTTTTATATATTATAATTTAAATAGTATTGAAATAAATGGTATTAAACCCTGATTCAAAGATGTCTATTGTTAATATTACCATACCCTTGTCTTATTATACATCTAGAGACTTTTTAACGTCCAAACCAAGAGTGTGAAATTCATGTCTAATGTATATTTTTGCTTATTCACTTTTCTAGAAAATTCATATCTCATTATACATTAAAAAAATTGATATTATAGAACAAGAGGGTGGAACTCATGCCTATGTATGGTTTTACAATGTTCACATTGCTTGGAAGTTTGTTATAAATTGTGTATAGCTCTACCAATCAAAACATTATCCTTGTGGTAAAATACATCATGCCTTAATTAGATTTAGTTTTTTTAGCTACATTTTACAAGAAATATTAGAATTCAATTTTTTTCCTTCATGTAAAATACACATTCTTTAAATTTATTTCAAAAATTATTTTTTAATACATATTTAGAAATATAAATGCTCATCTCTATAAAATTAATAAAACTTATAAATTAAACAAATCAATATAAATTTGAGTCACACAATTACCATGCTCCTATGCTACTTAACGTGACTAGACTTAAAAGAAATTACAAAACGCTAATCCCCCTTCACGTGACAAGTACTTCAAAAAAAACTATAAAACACCTTTAAAAATATTTATGAAGTTAGAATAGTCACTGCCACACGAAAAAATCATTGAAGAACACGGCAGCCCCATAAAGATAAAATCAATTATGTACCAATACGCCATCCCACATTTAAAAAAATAAAGTGGCACCATGTATGATGATCGCTTTCTATAAAGTAAACATGCTCTCTTTCCCTATTCACATTAAACATTTTATATTGTTTTTAATATTCACACTTTACACTTTATATAGTATACTGTATTTAATATTCACATTAAACACTTTACATTGCTTTTGAAATATTAATGTACTTCTATCCTTTATTTAAAATTCCAAGACCTTACATGCTCCCATGGAACTTTTGAATCCCAATTGTTTATCATATACTTTTTGCCCATGTGGGGCTCCTAATAACTATCTCAACATGGAGAATAATCATAGTGCTTTACTGTCTCGAATTTATTTTTTTAATTGAATTGCTTTTACTATTCAAAAGATTTTACTCTTTACACATAATACAATTATAATTAAAGATTTTACTCTTTACACATAATACAATTACAATTAATTAATGGTTTTGGCTTTGGAGGTTTTTTTTTAATTTTATAATACGTTATTATTTTATAATAATATTTTGTAAAACATAAATAACATTAGAGATATTGTTACTTTTAAGTTCAAAGAAAAAATGTGGTGTGAGAAAGATTTAGCAGATAAAAGAAAATTAAGTTATTATAAGAAAGTCATCAACCCCACCCTAGAAGATCAAAAGTATCTCTCTATTTTAACTAGCTCAAAGAAGAAAATTAGTATAGCAAAGATTAGAACAAATTCTCATGAGCTCCATAGTGAAACAGGTCATTGGACAGTTCCTAAAACGCCATGGATGGAAAGGATCTGCCATATATGTGAGAATAGGAACATCAAGGATGAAAACCACTTCTTCTTAGAGTGCCCCGCGTACAACCACATTAGATCTCAGTTTCACAATCTTTGTTATGACACTGACCTTCCTAGCCTTTTACAATGTCAGAATTATAGTGAGCTTGGGAGGCTTCTCTCCAAGCTTTTTGAGCATAGGAATAAAATCTTAAATCAAAATAAATAATTTGTTTCTTTAGGTCCGGTAGACCAATGTTTGGTCTCAGTGAACATTAACCATCATCATCATCAATAAAATATTATTCCTCATATACTTTGGTGTAGCATTCAAAATAATATTATTATTTTTTTCCACAATATATTTAACTAAATTAAAATTATGATGTATTTTAACTAATTTTAAGATAAACCTTCAACATCAATTTTCCAAAATATGTTAAAAACACATAGAAATGAACTCGTTGAAAAAAATAAAAATAAAAATAAAAAAATAAAAATATTTAAATTGCTTATATTAAATATTAAATATTTCTCATTATTAATATCATAATTGGTAAATATCTTTATTACTTTTGTCAAAATTTAATTATAGTACACAAATTCTTCTTCTAATTCCATCGTCCCCACCAAATCTTCATCGTCCCCACCAAATCTTCAAGCTTAATGAACCCTAAAGACCCCCTTTACCTTTAAATTTTTAAATAAGTACATAGAAACTTTCAAATTTTAACATAATTACATAGAAACATATCGTTATAAGGAGAATAATAACATCTAACTTACTTTTATTTGAAAAGTAATATGAATATTTTCGATTTTGTGTTTGTTCATATTAACCTCCAAAAATATATCTTAACAAATGTGAAATAAATTAATATTCAAAAAATATATCTTAGTAAATATGAAATAATGATTATGATTTATTTCAGGATTTTAATTTTAAATTATTAAATACTTTTTAGTATCAATTCATTATCCATTAATCTCAAACTATTAATCTAACTCATAATTTATTAATTCAAGATTAATAACTATGATGTGTTATAATTAACCATGTTTGTTCATTATCTATTAATCTCAAACTATTAATCTAACTCATAATTTATTAATTCAAGATTAATAATTATGATGTGTTATAATTAACATTTGTATGGTTGATTATTAGTAACCATGTTTGTTCATTACTGATTATGCATCTACTTTACTCATAATTCATTAATTTAAAATTAATAATTATGATTGGTCATAATTGACTATGTTTCTTTATGATTTTTCATGGTTGATTATTAGTAACCATGTTGGCTCATTATTGATTATGCTTCATCATGATTTATTAGTTATTATTGGTAATCGACTATGATTCAATATATTTAAGTATGATTAAATAGTAATCTATTAAATTTATATATTTTATTACAAGTTTTTTATTTTAATTTTTTAACTCTTTCACTTTATTTCTCCACTACCTATAGTCAATAATTATGATAGATAATAATTATTTGATTATAATTAACTGTTAAAATTATAATTAGCAAATTCATTATAATAAATATGTTAATTATTAAATTATATTGTTTAATATTCATTAATATTAACTATTAATTATTAACTTAAACCTCTAATATTCGTCAAATTATAAAATAATATTAATAAT
Source organism: Pinus taeda (assembly GCA_000404065.3). Classification (NCBI taxonomy): domain Eukaryota; kingdom Viridiplantae; phylum Streptophyta; class Pinopsida; order Pinales; family Pinaceae; genus Pinus; species Pinus taeda. Next base: position 4,549 of record APFE030463403.1, on the reverse strand, counting down.
AATAATATCCATTTTTAAAGTCACGACCAAGCCGACACCAAATTGGTGTATGAGACCCCCTTGTTTGTGGGACAAGGGACCCAAATTGGTGTATGAGACCCCCTATTTGTGGGGCAAGGGACCCACCTCCGCACAGCGAATGAGACCCCCTATTTGTGGGGCAAGGGACCCAAATTGGTGTATGAGACCCCCTATTTGTGGGGCAAGGGACCCACCTCCGCACAACGATTTGACTGCTAAGTCTACAAAGACATACATACTCTACCCCCCTCTGGTTTTGAACCTGTGATCTTTTAGGAGGAAACACATGCTCTTAACCATTAAGCCCACTCAAACTGTTTATAATAATTAATTATTTTATTATAATTAACCATGTCAAATTTCTCAAAATGACAATGATTAGATTTTACAGAGTCAATAATTAATTTAAAAATGCTTCCTTTACAATTTAAATTAAACCAAAATAAATTAAACATTTAAATGTTTTAGAGTCTATAATTAAACTTCAAGCGCTTCCTTTGCACTTCAAAAATAAATTAACTAAAGAAAATAAATCAGATATTCAATCAGATATTCCATTTTTTTTTAAATTAGTTTTTTAATTAGTTTTTAATAAATTTTAGTATATATTTATATTATTAATTTAATTATTTTTTATATTATATATTATATTTAAATTATCTCATTAATTAATACAAATATTTTATATGTGTGTTTTACTTCTCATTACAAGAGAAAGTTATTATATCATTTGTGGCCAATTGAATTTGGGAGAGTAAAGATAACAATCATTCATCCCAACCACTCCAGATAAGTCAAATATATATAGTTAATGGGATATTTAGTTTAATGATTATAAAAAATTATAATTAAAAATTAAAAATATATATATCACCTTTTTTTTTAAATAAATTGATAAATTTACAGTAATAAAATCAGCTTTAGCAAAAACACATAGCACAGAGATACCAATAGGCTTCCCACCATAGTTGTAAGATTTAAAAGACCTACTGGTTATATTTTGGAATGACCATCTACAGATCATGTTCAAAACTTTTAACAACTTTTGAGATGGTTTTAGGTTGAAAGTTCTAAACATTAATATACAATTACAAACATCAAAAGCATAAAAAAATAAACATAACATACTTAGACATGATTCAAAGGGATGTAAGGTCTTCCACTAAGATCGTGCCTCCATCAGTTGCATCCTTGGTGTTTATTAGTTGATGGTGAATGAGGGAATTCTTTTGTTGTGCACAACATTGGGTGTTTGTCTCAAGTGCCAGATTACCCTAATGTGGGGTAGGTGAAGATGTCATGGAATGAGATACCCCCTTTTTCTCTATAGTATCCCATTCATGTTGATGACATAACTCTTCAATAATTGATTCTAATGTAGTTAATTGCTTCTTTTATTTGAACAATAATAATACCCAAAATGATTTCCACCTTGAGATTAAAATTGGTTTCTTGCTGACCTGATTTGTCAAGAAAGGTCAAGAAGGAAATGCCCAACTCTTTAAGAGAATGTTCATGCCTCTGCAAAGAGAGGTGCATCTCTCAAAGCTCGTGATATTTCATCTACTTTGGATTGTGTTTCATAGGGTTGGGACTTCTAAAGCCAAAAGGAAGAGGTATGGACCACCTGATCATAACATAATGCACAAAGTCAAGTTCGTGCCCATGGGAACCAGTACCTGGACCATTACCAAAAGCTAGATCCTAGATTGAAGTACCCAATTCAAGAATGTAATGTAGAACTAATGAAGAATTACCTCCTTCAAATATGGAATTATGAGCCTAGTTGCTTGATATGGTTCATTGAGTTTGTTGGATGAGAGCCAAAGTTTAGGAGCTAGATTTATTTAATCCCTAATGTCAAAATCCTAACCATAGACAAACAAATAACGAATTATGTTATGTCAAGTGTCGTCTTGATTATCCCACCACCATGATAATTATTGGAGCAATGTATTCATTAGAATTGAAAGGAACTTACATAAGCATGTGACAATAATGGATGAGTCTTATCAACATTGTCCTTGCTACATGGGAAGCGGTTGACAAGTGAACAACCATTTTCCATAATGATTCATAGTTGAAAGGGTCGAGCCTCATGTTAAGAGACGGGTTGAACATGTTCCCTATCATTGATTATTAAATTCCTCCTTGTTTTCCTAGTTGCTAAATTAGCTTTTGAAACACCCATTGAGTTGTGCTCATGAAGAACATGAAACCAATCCATTGTTTCAAATGTGTGATGACTATGTCTTATCCTTTCCAAGATGCACACTAGATGAAAATAAGATGGAAGAGAATTCAAGAGCATATGTTTAATGAGTATGCTTGAGTCTCCGACCATGATTAAATTTCTAATACATAGGATAGTGACTAGATTTAGTCTTTGCAACAAAGCATGAGCTTCTACCATGTTGTTGGTTGTGACTTTGAGACTCCATGCATAATCAAAAACTATTATCTCCCCCTAGGTTATAAATACACCCTCCCAAACTAGCCATTGTAGTAATCACATATCATTTTTACTTCAAGTACTTAAATCGAATTTGAAAAACAAAAATTAATTTTCTCGGAGAAAATCTCTATGACTTGTGAGACTAGCCTATGGTTTAAGAAACCATGACCCAGGGGTATTTAGGCTATTAAAATCACCCTGCGATCACACTTGGTCTAGGCCACACCAACCCTTAACATGAATGGATTTTTTTTGGTGTCTCCTCTCGACTCCATGAGTTTCAAACCTTTATTTCCTTACAAAACAAAACCCTCAAAATCCATTTGTGCTAGTGGGACTTGACCTTGTGATGATTAGTTTTAATAATTAAATTTATCTATAAGATTATTGAATATAATGAGATAACCCAAGAAAAAAATGTAATTTTATCTGAGATAAATAAAAATTAAATACTTGGGTGCTATAGGCATAGTCTAAAAAAGATAATTTATAAATAGATATATTTAGAATCTTTCACTGTAGATCCATAAATCTCATAATATCACATTTACTATCCATCAAGTAAATGGAAACAAACAATAGACTTTAACAATCCCCATGTGTTGAAAAATTATAATTCAAACAGAAGTTCAAAATCATTTAAATAAAACTATTGTAAAAAAATTGTTTGGTCATCTCGTACTTCTTCAACATAATCGTAAATCTTAAGTAGATGAAGTCCTTATTTTGAGAGATACTCCACAATCTTGTTGTGATAGGTGTGTGTGCATGTACGCGCACACATGTGTGTGTGTGTGTGTGAATGAATGCGTGTTTCTCGTGTGTGTGTGTGTGGGGTTCAAAAATAATTAAAATAAAACTATTGTAAAATAATTGTTTGTCCATCTTGTACTTCGTCAACATAACCATAAAGCTTAAGTAGATGAAGTCCTTACTTTGAGAGATACTCTACAATCTTGTTGTTATGTGTGTGTGTGTGTGTGCATGTGTGTGTGCGCACGTGCACACATGTGTTTATCCTTTGTGTGTGTGTGTGTGCACACGCACACACGTGTTTCCCCTTATGTGTGTGCATTCACACACACGTTTTTCTCCTTTGTGTGTGCGCACGCACACACGTGTTTCTCCTTTGTGTGTGTGTGATGCGCGCACACACAAGTGTTTCTCCTTTGTGTGTGTGTGTGTGTGTGTGTGTGTGTGTGTGTGTGTGTGTGTGTGTGTGTGTGAATTTCTACATCCATTGTCCTTTTGCCATTCAAGTATGGTTGCTAATAGTGCACTCTTTCAATCTGTCTTTGGGATGAAATAAGTATTGTCTCGAAGATTGCATTCTCATATGGTGTTAGGAAACTAGCTCACAAAAAGATAGAAAGATAGATCAACACCTTAGAATTCAACCTCTTCGAGGGGGCAGCCTCCTTTCCATTACACAAATGAACAATTCTTGGATGATACAAATGACTAAACCTCCCTTCTATATATAGGAGTCTAAGGGGTCACAATGTAATCAAGCCGACATAACAATAATAACATAAGGGCACAAAAATAACAATAGTGGGTTTCTATGGGGCACACTAATAACAATATGGGGGGCAATAGAGGCACAATAATAACAATAAGGGATACAATGAAAATAGTAATGGGGGAATCACTAGTATTATAGGGGCCTAACATGCCCCTCTCCTTTGGAAAAGCGTAGTCCTCAACGCTTGAGTAGTTCTGGATGCTTCTGTATAAAATTCTCATCCTCTCATGTGGAATCTTCAGTAGATAAGTTCTTTCACTTGATGAGATACTCTGAAATTGATCGATTTCATAGTTGTCGAGTTCTTGTTCTGTGACTGCTTCCAGTTCTAATATGATTTTTCCTTCCTCGTCAAGTTCTGGAAATATTGTTTGAGCTGGGAGCTTGTCACCTATAACCTTCTTTAAACATGAAACATGGAACACTAGGTGCACTCGAGAAGCTACAGGAAGCTCCAATTTGTATGCCATAGTACCAATCTTTTGCAACACCTTGTACGGACCATAATAATTTGGTGATAATTTATTATCCTTATTAGCTTGCTTGAG
>APFE030463391.1:51565-74971 GCA_000404065.3 Pinus taeda | reverse complement strand
AGCTAACCTGTAGGGAGAAAGAATTATATGATAGTCGAGAGCTACTCTTCCATTGAGGGAAGGTTGAGACATCTCATGGGGAAGGTATAATGCACATTATTCTATTACATTTGGTATCTACTTGATATGCACTCTTATGACACGAGTAAAATGAAAATGACAGGTGGCAAGACGACCTAACTGGATTATTCGATGACAAGTCCAACCAGCTCTATAGTGTGGTCCGTGTTGTGAAGGAGGGGTGGAGGTGTTTCCCACCGTGTATCCTCCGAAACTTGGAATCGTGGGGAGGACAGCTGAACGCTCCCCCTACACATGTGATGACGATTTCCAGTTGCCTGCTGGGGAAAGTTAGGTCGATATATTCGACACTCCCACCATGATGGTTTTATTAGTGGTTAGTATGGCCGTTGCCACTGATAAAGCAGCAGAGGATGGATAGGGTGGGAATGGAAGTAGGTCAAGATGGATAGGAGGATATAGATTAGTTGGAGACTCTTCATGGGAAGTAATGTCATTGTCCAACTTATCAAATTTTATTGCTATAACTTTCTCTGATTTGCTATGCTTATATATTTCATTCTAACTTCGGGACGAAGTTTTCTGAAGGAGGGGTGTATGTAATGCCCCACTTAAATCTTATCCTACAAATTTTGTTAATGTTTACATTATCTAAAAATATTGAGAAAAATAGGTCTAATATAAAATTCATGATTTCCATTATTTAAATTCTCCACTTACCTTCTCAAATTGAATATTGGGTAGAATTTGGTCTCCTTCCATTATTTCAAAATGTATGTATTCATTTCACATTACCCAATGTACCCTCACATTTATTAAGGAGAAGACATTGTCCTCTCCATGTAATTACATTTACATTCCCCCATGTACCCTCACATTTACTTGGGAGAAGACATAGTCCTCTCCAACTCATTATCAATATATATATTCATTTCACATTACCCAATGTACCCTCACATTTATTAAGGAGAAGACATGGTCCTCTCCATGTAATTACATTTCACATTCCCCAATGTACCCTCACATTTATTAGGGAGAAGACATAGTCCTCTCCAACTCATTATCAATATAGATATTCATTTCACATTACCCAATGTACCCTCACATTTATTAAGGAGAAGACATGGTCCTCTCCATGTAATTACATTTCACATTTCCAAATGTACTCCTAGCTTACTTGGAAGAAGAGAAGTCAACTATAGGGATGGGTGAGAAGTGAATGACATTAATGAGAGGTGGTTGAGATGGAGAAGGGAAGGAGGGTATAAAAAGGGAAGGGGGAAGGGAGAAAGGGGGAGTTTTTGGGGAGGTTTTGCTTTTGATTGTGGGGGTTGGTTGTGATTGTTTGGACTTGTTATGATTTTGGGGAGACCTTGGAAACCTATGGAGGTTTCTTGGGTTTGAGAGGAGGAAAGTATCTATATCTGGTTTTGCACATTCTTCTTGAGGACACACTATATCTGGTTGGACTTGGGCACGGAGGGCTAGGGAACCTGTGGAGGTTTCTTGGGCTAGGAATTTGTTTCCTAGTTGGCTGGGTGGTATATCCGGTTGGGTTGGTGAGAAGGAGTGTTCAGCTGGAGCTTTACAACAAAGGTATCATCATCAACCGCTGGAACAGGTATTTTTCCATGAACTACTCTTGTTAAGTTGATATCAATGGAATGCTCATCTTAATTTATGTTGCTTATGATTAAATGATAAGATGTTAAATGTTTAACACTTTGTGAGAAGGTCAAGCTCCTTTTATTACTTGCAAACCAACAGTAAAATAGATCTGTTAGTGTATAATAGATTGAGGCTCTAAATAATAGGAATCAGGTTCTTACACATGGTATCAGAGCGGGTTCAACCTCTAGGACCTATGGACCCTTATTTTGGCTTCCTTCTCAAATTGTTAATTTAAATTGCCTCCTCTTTCATACTCTAATTATTTTAAGCTCAAAAGCCCCTCCCTAGACGCCTATATTGATAACTAACAAGAATTTGTAGTGCAGACCGGGACATATTTCCCGCAATCATCATTTTTACATAGGAAATGTTCTTGACTAAAGTGTGCCTCTAAATCACTATAATTCTCATAATACGCAAATCACTGTAATTATGATATTACGCAAAGTGCTCAGGGTGCCTTCTTTGGCATATGTGGCAAGTATAATGATCTTTGGACATGTGCGTTATCTCCATAAAATCGTTTCCTGCAAAATTCATTAATGGGATGACCCATGAAACCTCCCTACCATCCACTTCAGAGTCTCCTCTAGAAGGTGCTGCAAAATTGGTAGTCCGAAGGCAAGGGTTTTTCCTGACCCAGTTTTTGCTGCACCAATTACATCCTTGAACTGATGAGTAGCTGCAGGTATGTAAAGCTTCTGTATAGGTGTAGGCTCCTTAAATCCCAGTGCCCAAATTGCCTTTTCAAGAAAAAGGATGGAGCCTAAAGTCTCTCCATGCAGAAAATTCATCCAAATCAAGTACTCTATCGGCTTCATGCTCTGCTGTGTTTCTTCTAGCATGCTAGATACAACAACTTGAACCTAACCTACATCATGCTCTCCCTTTGCAAGATTAACTGTGTCTTTATTAATTTTTGACTTCATTTTTTTTCTTCTTCTTCTTCTTTTTCTTTTTCTGAATCTTTGGCGCTAACACTTGGATTGAGTCATCTTTCTGGATAAGGCCTGAATCACTTCCATGGTCTTTATTGTCAGTTTCAATAGCACGTTTCTGTTTCTTCGATAAAGAGTGCCCCAAATTGTATGCATCTTCATCTATTTCTTCCAACGATAAAAAGCCTCCTTCGCTGCTACCAACCAGAAAGTTGAAGCCATCGTCCATATGCAACTCGGTCCACGGAAGACTATCTAGGCAACCCGAATTATTGTCTATCAAATCTGCTGAACTTTGCTTCGTCTTCTTCTTGTTGGTCTGATCTGTGGAGGCATTCTGCGTCACCTCGTCTTCCAATTGTTTGGCCATTTGCAAAATCGCGTGCGAGATTTCGTGAATTCTTTAAACCCTGTAAAACCCTATTGTCAAGTGAGTGTCCAAGGGCTTTAAAATGTGTGGTTAATAGATGCGGGCTCTCTTGTCTATGGACCAAATCTGAAGTTCTTGTGGATGAACCAGAGGCAGTTCTCTTTGAGACCACTACTCCCCATTCACGGTATGAAAGAAATCTGGAATTGTTACAATTAGTGTACTTATTTTGATTTAGTTTTTCCAGATTTACCCATTGAATACCACAAGAAATTACAAATGCGTTTGATGACTACATTATGCTTGTTTAAAAATTCGATGTCTTCCCAGGCCGAATTAGGCCCAGGGACCAATAGGGCGTTCATTGACTGGTGAGGTTAATTGTGTGTTAAGCCATCCACCTGGTCTCGTTCTCCCTGTGTGTCTCCTTCACCCCTATTGCATATATTTCAGAGGCATAAGGTTGGCGCAAGTCCTGGGCAATAACCGTAGATCTGGTACCTCAGCCGAAATATCTTTGCTCCTTGTGGTGCAGCTCCTTAGGGCATGCTTCCTGAATCACTTCGCAAAAAAAATAAAAATCAAAAAGAAAGGGCCTATAAATTAAGCATAGCTTGGTTCCGGTCATAGTTAGTTGGTTTGGTCGGACCCAAACCTTTGAAACTGACTGAACGTGAGGACAAGCCCAAGCAAGAGAGAAAGCAATCATCAAGGCTTCATCACATTAAAGGACAGAGGTAGCCCTAGGACCAAGGTCCTTGTGGCCTTAAGTCAAATTCTAGGCATGATTTCAAGCCATAGTCTTAGGCCGAAAACCTAAAAAAGAAAAGCAAAGAAAGGTGAGGGGCATATAAACCCTGATTTGGAAGCGCGAGGAGCTAATCAAATAGCCCACACAAAGCCAAGTCAAAAGAATTGTAGTCCAGAGGTCTGAAATCAATTTAGGAGATCCAAAATTCAGAAGCATAGTACATATATTATCTAACTAGTTGTTTGGAAAACATTTTGAAGTTGTTCTCTCACTTGAGAAAAGAAGCATCCAAGTTCGAGTTTACTAAAGGCTCTTCAAGCTAAGTTGAATGAAGAATTTCTTTTTATGATATAACTCTGCGGCCAGGGGAGTTTTGTCAATCTCAAGATTGGTCAAATTTTGCCTTAGAACAGGAAGTAATCTGTGGGTTTTCGCTGAAGTAATTTGGAGGTGATCTGAGCTCTGTTCAGATATCTTTCCGTGAAAGACTATAACCCGATGTCAACCCTCTTTCATGAAGTCTTTCGATCATTCTCAAGTCTAATTATGTGACTGTTGAAAGGGTTTCTGAGGCCTGGTGTAAGGGTTTTCTGTGACAGACCTCTTAGCATTATTTTTCAAGACAAATTGAAGCAAGCAATCGACCTCCTTAAGGCAGCATCATCACTTTTGTTCAAAACTGATCTGGAAGTGTTATATGGGAAATTCATGCAAGATATTGGCTGAAAATTCATTGACCTGTTCATTCTCATGATTTTCTTTAATTCCTTCTTACTTAACCTATCTTGATTGTTTAATTCATCATTGAAAATGCCAATAAATTTTATGGTCCACTAGCACTACCTAAACATTATATTCTCTTTTTGCATTGAAATTTTGAATCGAACCACAAACAAAACCTGTCATATGTAATCCCCTGTAATTGGAGCTGCAAATGTAATACAACTATAGTGATTAGCTTTATTATAACCAATACAAACATCAATATTTTGTGCATAATCTGAGGATATTATTCCTATCTTAGTCAAATAAGCGAATTATTTCATTTCAGTATCTGCATACTGAAGGGCCTTAGTCTTTTCGGCGTGCTTGAAACACTTCATACAGTATAGGAGAGAAAGAAATTGTAGACAAATCCAAATTTTTTTTGTTGCCAATACCGAATCTTCATTATCAGCTAAGAACCTAGTACAACACACTTAAATTATACCATTTTACATTTTCTTGGTTCTCTATTTTTTCTTAACATATATAGCTATAATAAATATCTATCAAATGATATATAATAGTTGTTATTGTATGAATTATATATATTAATAACCATAATATACAATTGTTACTTTACAAAATACATAAATTTGGGACAAATAAGTTTGGGAGCCAGTTATATCTTCTCAAATACACGGCTCAGATTATAATTTTCCAATGTATTGTTGTATTCTTCCAATTTACCTGTACAAGCCTGAGATGATCCACAATTCTTTGAAGATCCCTCAAGGTCTTTTCACACTTAATTGAGAGGATATACTTTAATGAAAATATTAGCCTCAATCTTATACGAAGTTTCTATGCCACAGACCTTAATATGATTTTGCAATATAAATCAACCTTCAATTTTAATGCATGTCATACCTTGAGAGATGAGACATTTATCTGTCAATAGGAGTGCTTGAAGTTTCTTTTAATAACTTGCTTCCTTGTGATGAGGATTCATGCTTCATACTGTCCATGGTCCTAATGTGTTGATATTGAAACTGCCTTCAGACAAGCCAAGTACGAATGCCTTAATGAAATTACTGCTCATAACTGACACGGGTATCTCAACAGGTGTAAACAGATGCCAGTTTACCATTTGGGTTTCCAGGGTAACCCTCTGTTATCTTATGGTGTGTTAATTGATTGTATCGTTGATATTTGCTATCGGTTGCTTCGTCTTGGCATATGGCTGTCTTTTCTGTTCAATTAACAAACCAGATCACTGCCAATACTCATTTTTTTCAAGCCACTGTGAGGGCCACAAAAGCGGGTTATCTCATACCATTCAATTGAGAGCTAGAAGAGATCGACAGTCTATGGGAACATAATTGTGGGCTATTATTTCCTTTTCCAGACTAAATTTTTATCTTAATTACTGGAAATCAGCAATTTACTCCTTCCTTGGCTGTTGTATTGCTGGAGAGAAACCATATGCCTAGCTCTTCTCTTGTATTTACTGGGATTTTATTACAGTACGTCACTACAAAACTTGCTTTGGTTTCTTAAGCATCTCTGCAATTGTTCACACAATCAATTAACAACAGCTATGTTTGCGGAGATATATGTGTGGAATTGAGAACCCAATCTCGCAATTGGATTGATTGTTGGTTTAAGTGACTAAGTGTTATAAATGCTTGGCCACTGGCATAGTGTGTTGGCCAGTAAGCTGGTGTGTCCAATTGTCGTGTTAACCACATAGTACAGCCTTGTATTCGCAGCTTTGCATAGCGTACTCTGTTTGATCTCTTCCTATTAACTCAATGTTGACTATCTCCTCAGGTGCATGATTAACCTCATAAATCTGGCCATTCCTTTGATTGGAATGTACTGAGCATTGGACCACAAACGTAACAACAAAGCATGATATTAGCTACAGCCATATTTTATAAGCAAACAAACAAACAAGAAGCATAACCAAACCAAAACATAAATCTTCAGCCTTCACCTATAGTCTGTTTTTCAATAAACTGTTTTCCTCCAGATTAAGGTTATGTATATTATACGGTACCTATAGCAGATTTTCAGTAGTAAAGCTCTTTCGCAGATGGGTTACCTACTTGAAAACCACTAACAGAACTAAACCAGATATTTATAGAATGGAAGCTCTCTCTTCAAGATTTTCCAGTGTAACAAACTCAGTAACTTCCAAAATAGAGTCTGTCTAAATGATTAGATGTTGTTGTCCAATACTGTGAGTAGGGTAATGATCCATTGTTCTAGGCTTTCTTCAGACAACGGTACCTCAATGCTCTTTATGACAAAGGATTGAGAAAATTGAGCTAGACATCTTCTTTTAACAGTTTAAGAGTGAATCCCATTAAAATGAAGGAGCTCCAATATCTGATGACAATCAAGCTGACTTGTTAGGGTATTGAGTCTTTAAGCTTCCAGGAAGATCATTGACTTATCACTGTGACTGCTCTGACATGTATAGATAAGGCTTTGAAGAGTTCTTCAACATAAGTGTCAGCGACTTGACACACTGCCACAGGGACTGTCCCAAGGTCGGCTTTACGGATGGCACAGTCTACTTGAATTGAGTGAGTATATAAGCCATAAGACTAGGACTTGGTCTCCTCACTGATATAAGGTGCAGATTAAAATAGACAATATTCAACATTCTTCAGAGTGATACTCTTTATGGATGTTCCTTATAATACCACTGCCCAGAATTTGATGGATACATCTCTAAAAGAATGAGATTTGAGATTAGATCCTTCTAAGCGATAGTATGACGCTGTCATTTATCGAGCTGTTGCAGCAATGTTATTGAGCCACGCCATAGAGTGAGCATCACAGTGAGTGGCTTGCCAGAGAGTGATTTATACTAGAGAGCAGAGCATCGAAATCAAATTATGAAATATAGAGTAAACTATACATCATATTGATGTACCCGAGACTCTACCAATTACTGAGACATGGATGCCGAAAATATATGAAAAGCTTAGATATCAACCATCAAATAATGTAGTGAAACATGCGTATTGTAAACCGTACCATTGGTGATTGCAGATTGTGCCCATATATCATACCTTGAGATATTAAGAAAAATTCAAATACCATAACACTTTAGAATGATACCATACGATTGTAATGCCTTAGATGATACCACGAGGCCATCATACATGTAGTGCAGAGACATATTATGGAGTGATGTCGAGATCAACCATATAATGCCTTGGAGACATCAAGACAATGTATAAATTATCATATATATATATACTGTCTTAAGATCAGATATATTGTTCTGTTACCTGTAGTGATGATGCCATACACATATTTTACTGTATAAATAAACCTGTAGCATTATCTGAGAACGGATTATCCCAACAAGAGAAGTTGATTGACATTGTCATTTCTATTAGAAGATGCATGCTACTATAATCACATCCTACATACTCCAGCATATCTACTCACTGATCCATTTGTCCCTAAAAAGGTTCCCTTTTCGCCAAAATTCAAAAGGGGCAACAAAGAGATGACTGGATATTCAGAATGATCACCTACATACATTATTTTCACAATTCCCTGATTCATACTATTTAACTGCCAAATATAATATTCACAGCCAGTTTTTCAAATATTATATTAATGTTGCAAGATCCTAAATCTATATCCTTTCTGTGCCATCACCTATCCCAAAACTTTCAGGCATGTACCATCATTCATGGATGATTTCGACTTTCTCTTAAACCCTGATATTGCTGATGTTGCTTCTCTCAGTCATAACATTTTAGCTAACTTAGTCATTTCACTAGAGTTGGAGATCACAAACTAACGAGATCAAATGACAAATCCAAGAGTTGTTGTATCAAAGTGTTCCTCCCTGTGCGTAGTTACTCTCGTTTGAGGAAATAATGATGTTCTAGGGTTCTTCACGTTGACTTGCCAAGCAATAAATAGGAATCATTTTTAATATTCATAATCTTTTTATATGTTAAAAGGAAACTAATTACTTTGGGAGAATGTTGTCATTAAGAACACATTAAAGACATAGATACTTGGATAGAATTATATCTAAATGAGTAGTGAATCATTCAGGATTCAATTGCAAACTACCTTGTTGATGGGCATAATAGATGCTAATTCCAACTACAACTTGATGATTTTATCATTATTCTCCAAAGGCATCTTCATATTTACTAAAATGTAGACTAGAATATTTTGTAGACTCTTTTCAATCATTCATTGTATGCCATTTAGACAAATGGTACTTTTGTTACTAGAAGTCATTAAACATTTGGCTTTTTCACCTTTACCTATACAACTCTTTTTGACACTTACGAGTCATTTAGGATTTGGATTTTGATAAGAGTGAGTGATGATTTTCCTTGATTACTCCTGAGAGTGGCTCGGACTGAGAAAGTGACACTCCCATTGTTGGTCCTGATGTGTTTGTACAACGGATGGATGTAAATGACCAATCAACGATATTAGCTTCTTGATGTTTCAAATGTGAATTATTAGGGGGTTTTGCTGAGGGTTTCTACGTAATGGTATTGTTTAATTTAAAAATAAATAACCATAAAATAAACACTTATGACTATCATGTATATGAGTCAGCTAAGAGGGACAAGTCCTAGAATGGATTAATAAGTCTTAGATATCATGCAGATTTTGAGCATATCAAAATGGTGAGGACGCGAAGGAACCAAGGACCTGGGGAGTCTTCACAAGGACCTCCTTCGAATAACACCATTACCTTCGCCAGAATTGACTCTCATCCTGCGTTCCCTGGAAGCAATTAATGAAACCTTAAGAGGACGCCAAACAAATGAAATGGAAGGGGAACACCCTTCATCAGGGTTAGGGAACCCCGAGGGATCTAGATACTATGATAGGAGACCTCCAGTGGAGGACATTACGAGGGAGCTCCAGAAGATTAAGCTCCCAGAGTTTGCAGGGGGTCGTGCCAGTAAGCGTGCAGAAGCCTGGTTAGAGGGGATGGGAAGGTGTTTTGCACTAAGGGATTACAATTCCAATTCCAAAGCCAAAATAACAATATTCCAACTCAATGATAGTGCTCTGAATTGGTGGGGTAACTTGGAGCATTAACTACACCTCACTCCAGACACAGTTACTTGGGAATTATTTGAGGAGGTTCAGGAAGAAGTACCTGCCAGCATATTATGAAGAACAGCAGGTAGGAGCCTTCCATGCCCTGATACAGGGAGGTCGTACTGTAGAAGAATATGAAATCCGATTTATGGAATTGGTCAAGTATGTCTCATACATGGATACTGACCAGCGCCAAGCAGATCGTTTTATGTATGGATTGAGACCTAAGATTAGGGCAATGGTGCGGATGTGGAAACCATCCTCAGTGGAAGAAGCTATAGAACAGGCTCGTTATGTCGAATAACACCTAGACTTAAAGGGTGAAGGCAGAGCCATCTTTCCACGTAAAACAGGGTTTATGGGGAAAGCCCCTCGTACCTTCCTAAGGAGAGGAAGTCGGAGGCCCTCACCATATGGAAACAGGGTTATACCTAGAACACCGACAGTAGGGATTTCAATGGTTTCTAGTGTAGCTTCACCCACAGCTTCAAGGGCACGTACAAATAAAAGTCATAGATGAGGAACAACAAGTGGGGGCAGGGGTTCCAGGGGAAGAAACTCTTTCCAAAGAACTCCACCTCATTCGGTTCAAGGTCCACCATGCATCACTTGTTGGGGATGCGGAGGACCTCATTATCAGCGAGACTGCCCTAAGTTTCGATCCGGTAACAACCAAAGAGAGGGAAAAGAACCAATGGATAGAACAGGTAGCCACCACCGAATCTATGCAGCAGTTGACAATCAGCAAGTTGAACACCAGTCTGCCGTGGTAGAAACCTCAGGTATGATAAACAAAGTAAAAGTTAAAATTTTGTTTGACTCTGGTGCTACAGATAGTTTCATTTCACCAGTTGCATTAGAAAAATGTGGGTTGGCAGCCTATGAGCACGATGAATTTAAACAAGTTGAGATGGCTTCTGGAATAAAACAAGCAGTAGGGCCTAGTGTTGACCAATGTCAGGTAAACCTCGGGGTGTGTATGACTAAGTTGAAGGCATACGTCACAGAATTGGGAACATATGATGTAATTGTTGGAATCGACTGGCTAGAAGCTCATCGAGCTTTAGTAGACTGTTTCAAGAAGAAGGTGATCTGTTTAGATGATGAAGGTAGGCCAATTGAGATTTGTGGAATCAAGAGGGGAGTGTCCCTACGATTCATATCCATGATGAAGGTAAAACGTTGTCTTAGACAAGGTTGCAAATTGTATTTGGTCAAGACTGTAAGTGACCAAAAGGGACCTTCCCTGGATCAACATCCAGTTTTGGCAGAAATCAAGGATGTTTTTCCAGAGGAATTGCCTGGATTACCTCCTATAAGAGAGATTGATTTCACTGTTGATCTGAAACCAGCTGCAGAACCAATATCTAAGACACCCTATAGGATGACAACTCCAGAGCTTTGTGAGTTACAGATGCAGTTAAAGGAGCTCTTAGACTTGGGATTAATCAGACCTAATATTTCCCCTTGGGGTGCACTAGCAATTTTTGTCAAGAAGAAGGATGGCTCCTTGCGGCTATCCATAGATTATAAAAACTTAAACAGAGCCACGATAAAGAATAGGTACCCAATACCTCGAATAGATGACTTATTTGATCAAATGAAAGGGGCAACGGTCTTCTCAGAAATCTATCTACGATCTTGGTACCACCAATTGAGGGTAAAGGAGGAAGACATCTCAGAAACTGGATTTTGAACTCGGTTTGGGCACTATGAGTTCGTAGTTGTTCCATTCGATTTAACCAATGCACCAACAGTGTTCATGAGCCTCATGAATGGTGTCTTCAGAAAGTATTTGGACCAATTCGTGCAAGTCTTCCTTGATGACATTCTTATATATTCCAAGAATGAAAAGGAGCATGAAAAGCACCTAAGGGTGGTATTGACTTGTTTAAGGGAAAATCAATTGTATGGGAAATTGTCAAAGTGTTCCTTCTTTCATAAGAAAGTCCATTACCTTGGGCACATCATTTTAGGAGAAGGGATTTCAGTTGACCCAGAAAAGGTGAAGGCCATAATGGATTGGCCAGTACCAAAAAATGCCCATGAGCTACGTAGTTTTATGGGGCTAGCTAGGTATTATCGCAGGTTTGTGGAAGGGTTTTCAAGGATTACAAAACCCATCACCACATTACAGCGAAAGGGGGTTAGGTATGAATGGACAAATGAATGTGGCACTGCATTCACAGAGCTGAAGAGGTTACTAACTAGTGCACCGATCCTTCAAGTACCAGACATGAGAAAAGACTTCATTGTCTGCACCGATGCTTCGGCACAAGGATTGGGTGCAGTATTGATGCAAGAAGGCGGGGTAATAGCTTATGCTTCTAGAAAATTGAAGAAGCATGAAGAATTATATGCTACCCACGACCTAGAATTGGCACAGTGATGTTAGCCTTTGCTATGGAGACACCACCTCATTGGGAGAAGATTTGAGTTAAGAACAGATCATCAAAGCCTAAAGCATCTCTTCACTCAAAGGGATTTGAACGCTAGACAAAGGAGATGGAGCAAATTCATGAGTGAGTATGATTTTGAAATCTCATACATCAAGGGAAAGGAGAATGTAGTGGCGGATGCACTAAGCAGGAGGCCATGAACTTTCTGCCTAGTAGCCTTAAAGGTAAATTTAAGGGAGAAAATATTGGAGAAACTCTTTGAAGATGGTTGGTACTTAAAAGTCATCTCAGCTATCCAAAATGGGAAGCAAATAGAACCAAAGTTTGAAGGATATGTCCTTGAACCAGATGGGCTATTAAGATTCCAAGGAAGAATGTACGTACCTGAGGGAGGGGGTATAAGAGAAACCATCCTCGGAGAGTCTCGTAGAGCACTCTATTGTTCACATCCTGGGGTAAAGAAGATGTACGCAGACATAAGGAAACTCTTCTTTTGGGCAGGCATGAAGCATGACATAGTCCAGTTTGTCGCCAAATGTCTTGAATGTCAGCGAGTGAAAGCTGATCATCGCCATCTAGCAGGACTCCTACAACCTCATGACATCCCTACATCTAAATGGGAAGTAATTTATATGGATTTTGTGGTGGGTTTGCTACTCACTTCCCAGAGGCACAATGCTATATTGGTTATAGTTGATAAATTGACCAAAAGTGCCCATTTCATCCCAGTAAGGGACACTTAC
The DNA here is from genome assembly GCA_000404065.3 of Pinus taeda. Classification (NCBI taxonomy): domain Eukaryota; kingdom Viridiplantae; phylum Streptophyta; class Pinopsida; order Pinales; family Pinaceae; genus Pinus; species Pinus taeda. The sequence continues at coordinate 62,264 of APFE030463391.1, read as the reverse complement.
GATGTTACATATATGGCGCGAGTGTTTGTCAATGAAGTTATCCGACTGCACGGATTGCCCACAAAGATCATTTCTGATAGAGACTCCCGATTTACCTAGGTTTTGGACAAGTTTGCAGTCAGCACTGGGAACTCAGTTAAACCTAAGCACTGCATATCATCTAGAAACATATGGGCAGATCGAAAGAGTAAATCAGGTTCTAGAGGACATGCTTAGGATGTACGTCATGGATAATCAGACTCAGTGGGAAAGGTACTTACCATTGGTAGAGTTTTCCTATAATAACAGTTATCACAGTTCAATCGGGATGCCTCCTTATCAAGCTCTATATGGAAGACCTTGCAGGACGCCGTTGAGTTGGGAAAAGTTGGAGGACTGAGTGATAGTTGGCCCGGAATTAGTTCAAGAAATGGAGGAACAGGTAAAGCAAGTTCAGCAAAGGTTAAAGGAAGCACAGGATAGACAGAAGGGTTATGCTGATTCGCATAGGATTGATCACAGTTATGAAGTAGGGGACCAAGTTTTTATTCGTATCCGGCCCAACAAAAGCACCATCCGGTTTGGGAAGGGCACGAAATTGTCACCTCAGTTCGTAGGACCTTTTAGGATCAAAGAGAAGATTGGACCAGTTGCCTATCGTCTTGTACTGCCGCCCCATTTGCATAAAACTCATGATGTTTTTCATGTATCTGTTTTACGACATTATGTTTCTGATGAATCTCACAAACTGGATTGGCAAGAATTGGAGGTCTCGGGCATGCGAACCGTAATGGTAGAACCATTACGCATATTGGACCGTAGGGTTAGATAGCTCAGACATCACACGGTGGACCAAGTTAAGGTCCAGTGGGACAAGTATAGCCCAGGATCTGCTACCTCGGAGGATGCAGAGACTATGCGTCGTGACTACCCCTCATGTTTTGAGCATCTGTGATGCCTATTTTGACTTAGATAACCTATGTTAAGATCCTATTTCCATGTTATTTATTTATGAACATTATGTAAGATTGATGCATTTGGTTGACACATAAAACTACTTATATGAATCAGTTGATAGATTTGATATTAATGATAGAAATGGTTGATGTATGGACTACATGTATGAATCACTTAGTGATGGACTATCTAGTGCGTAACTTATCAGAATTATTTTGGTTCATATATATAGCTCAAGTGGGTATGCTTTATTTAAATGAATGACCTAGCGAGAATTCCTAGATTGACACATGGATACTAGACTTAGTAATGTGATGATTATATGTCTTGTTGTTATATAAATGCATGAATGAGAACTAACCCACAGGGGAAAAAGAACTATGTGATAGCCAAGAAGGAAGGATGAGACATCTCATGAGGAAGGTATAATGTACATTATTTTACTTCATTTGGTATCTACTTAATATACACTCTTATGACACGAGAAAAAAAATGCAAATGACAGGTGGCAAGACGACCTGATTGGATTATTCGATGACAAGTCCAACCAGCTCTGTAGTGTGGTTTGTATTACGGTATTGACCCTAGATTTGTAGGAGGGGTGGAGGCATTTCCCACTATGTATCCTCCGAAACCTAGAATCATGGGAGGGCAGTGGTGGACACGCTCCCCTAGACGTGTGATGACAATTGCCAGTTGCCTGCTGAGGAACTTAGGTCGATGTATTCGACACTCCCACCATGTCAGTTTTATCAGTGGTTAGTATGGCCGTTGCCACTGATAAAGCAGTAGAGGACGGATAGGGTGGGAAAGGAAGTAGGCCAGGGTGGACAGGAGGATATAGATAAGTTGGAGACTCTTGATGGGAAGAAATGTCACTGTCGGACTTATCCGATTTCATTGCTATAACTCTCTCCGGTTGCTATGCTTTCAAACTCCTTGCATCTTTTCATTCTAACTTCGGGACGAATTTTTCTGAAGGAGGGGTGTATGTAATGCCCCACTTAAATCTTATCCTACAAATTTTGTTAATGTTTACATTATCTGAAAATATTGAGAAATATAGGTCTAATATAAAATTCATGATTTCCATTATTCAAATTCCCCACTTACCTTCTCAAATTGAATATTAGGTAGGATATGGTCTCCTTTCGTTATTTCAAAAATATATTTAATTACCTCTCACACTCCCCAATGTACCCTCACATTTACTTGGGAGAAGACATAGTCCTCTCCATCTTATTATCAATATATATATTCATTTTACATTCCGCAATGTACCCTCACATTTACTTGGGAGAAGACATAGTCCTCTCCATATTATTATCAATATATATATTCATTTTACATTTCCCAATGTACCCTCACATTTACTTGGGAGAAGACATAGTCCTCTCCATCTTATTATCAATATATATATATTCATTTTAAATTTCCCAATGTACCCTCACATTTTCTAGGGAGAAGACATAGTCCTCTCCATCTTATTATCGATATATATATTCATTTTACATTCCCCAATGTACCCTCACATTTACTAAGGAGAAGACATGGTCTTCTCCATGTAATTACATCTCACATTTCCAAATGTACTCCTAGCTTACTTGGGAGAAGAGAAGTCAACTATAAGGATGGATGAGAAGTTAATGACATTAATGAGAGGTGTTTGAGATGGAGAAGGGAAGGAGGGTATAAAAAGGGAAGGGGGGGAGGAAGAGAAGGAGTTGTTTTTGGTGGGGTCTTGCTTATGATTGTGGGGGTTGGTTGTGATTGTTTAGACTTGTTGTGTTTTTTTGGAGAACTTAGGAACCTGTGAAGGTTTATTGGGTTGTTGAGAGGAGGGAAGTATTGTTCTCTTTGTCTGGACCTTTCATTTGGACACACCCACTACATCTGGTTGGACTTGGGCTCGGAGGGCTAGGGAACCTGTGGAGGTTTCCTGGGCTAGGGATTATTTCCTAGTTGGCTGGGAGGTAAATCCGGTTGGGTCCGTCAAGAGGAGCGTTCAGCAGGAGTAGCAGGACAAAGGTATCTCCATCAGCCACCGGCACAGGTATTCCTCCATAGTCTACTTTGGTAAAGTTAATTAGAATGAAATATTCACCTGAATTTGTGTTGATTATAATGTAAATGACAAAATTTTATTTGTGTAAAAGCAGTGTAAGTATGTAAGTTATCACCTCTTATCATATTTAATTTTAGAAGAAACTAGATTGTTAGCAGACCCTAGGGTAGGGCTCTTACAATACCCATATCGTTAGTGAAGCCCCAACTCCCAGTGTCCAGGTTGTCCAAGCCTCACTCGATGAGGCTTTGAAGTTCTCTGAAGGTGCCCTAATCTTCCAATTCAATGGTTTTTGGCAGTGGCTGACAGCTCTCCATAGTTGGATCTCGGAGGTATGGAAACTTGTAATTCCTGATGCAATTAATATCTACCCCTGTGCTAGGGGTTTCTTTATAGTAGATTTTGAAAACCCTGAAAGAAGACAATGTATTCTATATTCCGGCCCTTGGTTTTGGGAAAACGCAAGTGTATTCATGAAGCCATGGAACCCATCATTAGGTCCCTCAACAACAGTCATAACCTCAACACCGGTTTGGGTGAGGTTGCCAAACCTACCCTTACATCTCTGGGATTTCTCCACGCTAAAAGCCATTGGAAATGCAATTGGGAAATTTTATTGCAGTTGCCCAGAAATAGAGGAATATGCTAGAACCATCTATGCACGCATCTGTGGGGAAATGGACTTCAGCGCTGGATTCCCAGCTGAAATACACCTAACAAGTAAAGACTATGTGTGGAACCAGAAACTCGAATATGAAAGTGTCCTCTTCAGATGTTGATCTTGCTTTGAGACATGCCACCTAGCCAAAAATTTCCCAAAGCCTCCCAGAAAAATTTTGCTAGAAAAGATCACCACAGATCTACATGGTGGGAAGAAGCACCAAAAGAGCACTACATTGTCGTCAAAGAAGAATACTCTCGAGAAAACTCTGAATCACTAGAAATTGGGAAAGAAAGAAACAACTCTCAAGACAAGTAAGGGGGAAGCCCCACCCAACAACAAAAGAGTGAACTCAACAACCCCTCAAGCATCAACAACAATTATGAGCATTCGAATACCACACAAAATAAATCTTCATTTAATAGCAAAGCAGATCTCCTAGAACAAACTTCTTCTCCAACTATCGTCAAAAGGACGAACACAATAGATCGCGAAGCTAAGACACCAATGTCCCAAGAACCAAAAGAGATGAAGGAGATGTAAAATAAAGAAAGTTGGAAGACCGTAGAGAAAAAAGAGAAAGCTACAACACCAATCTCGCCAAGAAAGACAAGCAGCCAGACAATTAAAAACTAAGAAAATTATAGGTTGATAGACCAATTTGGTCTCAATGGACGTTAGCCACCACCACCACCATCATATAATATATATATATAATATATTTAATAATTATATAATATATTTTAATTTTTTATATGCAATTATAATATATATATATAATATATAAATATATTTATTATATTATATATATAATATGTGCAAATTAATATTGAATTTTGTTTTTCAAATTTTACCGTTGAGTTTTTTAAATAAAATTTAAAGTCAATTTTTAAAATGAGATATTTTGAATGAATAAATTCCTTAAAACATTTAAATATAAATTTTAGGAATACAATTTTTATATATATAAAATTTAATTAAATAAAAAATTAGAAAAAAAATAAGTAATATAGCTATTTTATTTAAAAGAATAAAATGTAAATTATTGATAATATTAATAATTATTTATAAATAGAAGTATTTATTATTTATTTATTTTCATAATGTCCATAAAAATATTTGTGAATAATTTTTTTACATGTATAATTAGTGTAATCATTATAAATTAAATGAATGATAAATGTTGGATAAAAATCAAGCATTTATCTCATAGCATATTTCATATTTTCAGAATTGAAATCATAAAATTTGAAACTAAATCATAAATTTTTTTTTAAATTATAATAAAAGAACTATATAGAGTTAAATATATAACATTTAATTAAATTAAACTAAATAAATAAATATGTAACAACATTTTTAACCATGAAGACTCACTCTCATTTTACTAGAGAGATTCTTAACTTTTAAATAGGCATTACCAATACAATACAATAACTTACTAATACCACATGCCAAGTAAACCATAACTCATGTTCATATGACACATTTATATGGGTTTTTTTCTTTTTAATTAATCAATTTAATTAAAGAAAATAAAAGACATAACTACTTTTAAGATAAATATCTATTTTTGATCCCGAGTATTACTAAATATATTCTAAAATATTTTGTGGAGCTTAAATCCCTATTACCCATTTAATACTTTGGAAACCTTATTCCAAAATAAACATGCATATCAACATAATTAAATGGTATTTATAACATAGATATAGTTTGTAAAATATCTTTTTTGCATTGTAATGATTTGGAAGTCTCGATAACACCATGCAAACTTGTTCATTTCCCTCAAAATGATAATTCTAACATAGAGATAGTTTGTAAAAGATCTTATTTGCATTTTAATGATTTGGAAGTCAATCATACCATGTAAATTTATTAATTACGCTGATAGGCATGTCTACATGATAGTAGAATTTCTAGAATTTTAATTTGATTATCAATAATTATTAGGTGGATGGTAGATATTTAACCTCCATGGAATATGTCAACATATTCATATTAGTATATCCACAAATCAAAGCTTAAGATTTATCTTGAATTATTAATTAATTTTTTTCAAATTAATTAATTGAAGAAACATATCAACGCATGTCATATTGGGTATGTGGTATTAATGAGGCATGATATTGTAAGAAAAGATAGTTAGAAGTTAAGAATATCGTTACATGTTTTCTTAAATATATATGTTAAACTCATATATTAATTTGTTATAATTAATAATAATTGTGTAGTTGTTACATGTTTTCTTAAATATATATGTTAAACTCATATATTAATTTGTTATAATTAATAATAATTGTGTAGTTGTTACATGTTTTTTGTAAATATATATGTTAAACTCATATATTAATTCTTGTTATAATTAATAACAATTGCGTAGCCTAACTTATAGACGATATAGTCTTTTTCACTAGAATTCACCAAAATCGTGCAATACAATTTCAAGATTTTTTGTTGTTTAAAATACAATTTGGAATGCATAAATAGATTCAATGGGATAAAAAACCCGGGGTAGTCTAATTATAGAAATGAAATAATTTAAATTAAACAATTTAACCTCAAGTTTTTAAAAATGTCACTCCCATTTCAATTAAAATTAACCAAAAAATGTCGTGAAAAATGTCATTTCATCTATAAGTTAGACTAGACCAATAACAATAATTATTAAAAAAAGAGTTATAATTTCAATTAATTTCTATCACTTTTTTAAATTTAAGTAAGGCTTACAAAATAAGTGTTTTTATCATGGATTGATGTCTATTTGTATTCACCCAATCATTTATTTATATTATATATATAAAATCATTTTATTGTAATCGTATATAAATTTTTATAATATCATTTTTTATTTATAAAATTATAATTTATATATAAGATTTAATTAAAACATTCTTTTAATAATCATTTTATTTTCTATTAAAGGGGTGGATAGATCAAACTCAGTCTCTCTCTCTCCTCTCACACGCACATATATATGAATTAATATAGAGCTAAGCATATATACATTTATTTATTTAATAAAATAAATAAAATAAACATGTAACAACATTTTTAAAACTTTTAAATAGGCATTGGTACAATGGGATGACTTACTAATACCACATTTCAAGTAAACCATAACCCATGTTCATATGACACATTTATATGTTTTTCTTTTTCTTTTTAATTAATCAGTTTAATTAAAGAAAATAAAAGGCATAACTACTTTTGAGATAAATATCTATTTTTGATCCTTGCTATTACTAAATATATTCTAAAATATTTTGTGGAGCTTAAATCTCTAGTACCCAATTAATAATTTGGAAACCTTGTTCCAAAATAAACATACATATCAACATAATTAAATGGTAATTACAACATATATATAGTTTGTAAAATATCTTCTTTGCATTGTAATGATTTGGAAGCTAGTAACACACTAATACCTTTCTTAACGTGGTTGAATCCCAAAAAATGATATTTAATATAATGCATTGCGAAAGACCCTGAATACTTAAATACATAAGAGTGAAGGGAGCTTTACTTGAATGGTTCCTGAGGCACAATACTTGCTAAGATTTTACAAATGGGGTAGCAAGCTAAGTGGGTTTCATTGTGGGGAAAACTCCACAGTTAAGCACGTTTGAGCCAGAGGCGATCTGAGATGGTTGACCTCCCGGGAAGTCTTGGTTATCGAGTGCAAGGCCCGGAAGTGATGATTGACGCTATGTGATTCATTTCACTAGTTTCAATCCTACTTCTTCACCCCTGTGAGCATCACCTAATGCAATGAATACTAAGTGGACTATTCAAAAATCATGAGAAATTAGTTAGTTATGACCACCTTTCATGGAAATGGTCATAGATGAATGACTTTCTTAACGAAGTTGAATCCCAAAAAATGATATCTAATATAATGCACTACGAAAGACCCTCAATACTTGAAGACATAAGACTGAAGGGCTCTCTACTTGAATGGTTCATGAGGCATAATACTTGCTAAGGTTTTGCAAATTGGGTAGCAAATTAAGTGGGCTTAATTGTGGGGAAAACTCCACAGTTAAGCACGCTTCAGCTAGAGGTGATCTGGGATGGGTGACCTCCCAAGAAATCCTGTTTATCGGGAATTTGGAAGTGATGATTAATGCTATTATGACTACCTCTCATGGAAATGGTCATAGATGAGTGATGACTGACACTCTGTGATTCATTTCACTAGTTTCAATACCACTTCTTCATCCTTGTGAGCAATGATAATTGATGCTATTACGACTAGCTCTCATGGAAATGGTCATAGATGAGTGATGATTGACACTATGTGATTCATTTCACTAGTTTCAATACCACTTCTTCACCCTTGTGAGCAATGAGTGCTAATTGGACTATTCAAAAATCATGAGAAATTATTCAGTTACGACCTCTCATGGAAATGGTCATAGATGAGTGATGATTGACACTATGTGATTCATTTCACTAGTTTCAATACAACTTCTTCACCCTTGTCAGTAATGAGTGCTAAGTGGACTTTTCAAAAATCTCATGGAAATGGTCATAGATGAGTGATGATTGACATTATGTGATTCATTTCACTAGTTTCAATACCACTTCTTCACACTTGTGAGCAATGAGTGCTAAGTGGACTATTCAAAAATCACGAGAAATTATTCAGTTACGATCTCTCATGGAAATGGTCATAGATGAGTGATGATTGACAATATGTGATTCATTTCACTAGTTTCAATACCACTTCTTCACCCTTGTGAGCAATGGGTGCTAAATGGACTATTCAAAAATCACATGAAATTATTCAGTTATGACCTCTCATGGAAATGGTCATGATTAGCAATGAGTGCTAAGTGGACTATTCAAAAATCACGAGAAATTAGTTAGTTACAACTACCTCTGGTGGAAATGGTCATGATGAATGACTTTCTTAATGCAATTGAATCCTAAAAAATGATATCTAATAGAGATAATTTGTAAAAGATCTTATTTGAATTTTAATGATTTGGAAGTCAATCATACCATGTAAATAATAGAATTTCTATAATTTTAATTTGATTTTGAGTGATTATTAGGTGGGTGGTAGATATTTAACCTCCATGGAATATGCCAAGATATTCATAGTAGTATATCCACGAATGAAAGCTTAAGATTTATCTCTAATTATTAATTAATTTTTTTCAAATTAATTAATTGAAGAACATATCATATCAACGTGTGTCATATTGGGCATGTGGTATTAATGAGCCATGGTATTGTAAGAAAAATTACTTAGAAGTTAAGAATGATGATGATGATGATGATGATGATGATGGTTAACGTTTGCAGAGACCAAACATTGGTCTATCTCACCTAAAGAAACAAATTATTTACTTTGATTTAAGATTTTATTCCTATCCTCAAAAAGCTTGGAGAGAAGCCTCTCGAGCTCACTATAATTTTGACATTGTAAAAGGCTAGGAAGGTCAGTATTGTAACAAAGATTGTGAAACTGAGATCTAATGTGGTTGTATGCGGGGCACTCTAAGAGGAAGTAGTTTTCATCCTTGATGTTCCTATTCTCACATATATGGCATATCCTTTCCATCCATGGCATTTTAGGAACTGCCCAATGACCTGTTTCACTATGGAGCTCATGAGAATTGGTTCTAATCTTTGCTATATTAATTTTCTTCTTTGAGCTAGTTAAAATAGAGAGATACTTTTGATCTTCTAGGGTGGGGTTGATGACTTTCTTATAATAACTTAATTTTCTTTTAGCCCCTAAATCTTTCTCACACCACATTTTTTCTTTAAACTTAGAAGTAACAATATCTTAATGTTATTTATGTTTTGCAATGCATCATTCTCATTGATCTCCCAATAGTTTAACCAGGCCCTTGTGTCTTTATGCCACCCCCGATTGAGCCTTAGGTGGTTTTGGCTAGAATTTAAAGCTAGCTTAGGAAGTCTATGATTATCTATGTTATTGAGTTTGTGCTTTTACAGTAGAAACCTAATCATAGCTAGGCTCTCAATAGGGGAAATACCTGCTTCTATAAGGAGAATAGGATAGGGTATATTACTTTTAATTTTTAGGTTATAATTTATAAAACGCTTTTGGATTTGCTCAATCTTTCTCCATGATTCTCTGGAGATGCTGCAACCCCAAACCTCAAAGCCATATAAGGGAACAGGAGTGACTAAAGTTTCAAATAGGAACTTCTTTTTATCCCACATTACGAGGTTTGTTGTTTTACAGTTATTTTCAAGATCAAAATAAGCTTTCCACCCCCCATTAATCCTTTTCTCAATGCTATGGTTCTAGTTGAGCTTGTGATTAATATCAATTCCTAGGTACTTGTAAGAATACACTTCCTCCAAGTTATTATTGTCATACATAAATTTAGCGTAAGTGTCCTTCTAGGATTTGATAATAATAAATTTTTTTTTGTCAGTGTTAACAGTCATACCCATGGTAGAGAAGAAATCCTTAAGAAGCCCGAGTTTCTTATCAAGATTAGATGGGCACCTTGCAAAAAGAACAATATCGTCAGCATAGAGAAGAAGGATGACGACTATCCCAACTAAGATCATTCCACCACATCCTGCTTCCTCTAAATAGCCTTCGAGCTTATCGATGTAAATTCCAAATAGGGTAGGGGAGAGGGGGAAACCTTGTTTAACTCCGATGTTACACTTAATATCTTTCGACCACCCCTCATTTCTCTTTATCTTGGCAATTACATTCTCGTATAACCTTATAGCGGCAACTCTCAACTCGAGAGGAACCTTTAGCTCTTCTAATCTATTCCAAAGGTTATATCTAGGAACCGTATTGAAAGCCTTTCTAAAGTCCACAAAGAAACAAAATAAATTGGATTTATCATTACAACATTCCTCCGCAATGATCCTAAGCGTAACGAGGTGGTCTATTGTTGAGTGATTCCTTTTGAAACCTTCTTGGCCTTTAGCCTGCTTACCTTCACTTTCAAGCCATATGCTTAACTTCTTTTCCAAAATACTACCATATAACTTGGCTAAGAGAGGGTTGATCATAATTGTCCGATAAT
>APFE030463391.1:29350-46118 GCA_000404065.3 Pinus taeda | reverse complement strand
GGCCCTTCAATATGAAAGAGCATGTCCTCATCATAATCTTTGCCACTGCAGGGTGTGCCTTGGGTAATGGATCGGCCTACGCAGTGGGCATTTTCAACATCATTAAGGCCTTCTACAAGAGAAGTATCTCCTTTTTACCAGCTTCGCTCATTGTAGTAACAACTCAGGTATTGGGGAGTGTTTGCAGTGAAATATATTATTTTTGAGATTATTTGTTTTTTTTTTAAGATTATCAATGATTAATCACACAGAGGAAGTTATTAATGGAGTATAGTGGGGAAAAACATGTGTTTTTTTAATAGAAAGTTTACAAATTTAAATTCCAAAAGATAGAGTAAATGAAAAAAATGTGTGTTTCTTAAAAAAAATTATAAATTTAAATTCAAAAATATAGAGTAGAGAAATAGAGTATATACATTTCGTTTACAAATTTAAATTTAAAAAAATTAGAAGAAAAATAGAGTATATGCACTTAGTGAAACAAGTAAAATCCAAAACAGATAAGATCCAAAGGGAGATCAAAAGAAGATCCAAAGGGAAAGGAATTTTTTTGATGAAACAAAAAACCAACCTCACACCATTTTGATGTTTAACTTTATAAACCCATAATAAATCTAACCAAATATATAAACCATTTGAATTTTAATGTTTTATTAGGTATGTGATTTTATTTCTATCTTTCTGAATGCATATATGTAAATTTATGAGTCTTTGATACTGTGCTATGATGAATGAGGTGTTAGCATATGGAAGGGTTGGATTGCTTCATAAGTATGTTGTAGAACATGCACACATGTGGTGGCCTAGCACATTGGTCCAGGTGACCCTGTTCCGGTATAAATAAAGTTTTTTTTAGTGTGTTTTAAGTAAATTATGTTTATGTTAATAGATCTATTATTTGGTAGGTTAAATTTAATTAATATAATTTATTTCAAGTATTGATGTAATATGAGTTTAGAGAGAATTACATATCTCTTATAGTCTTGTGTTGGGTAGCATAATAAACCTTCGAGGTCAAGAATTTTTTATTATTATTAGATTTGACTTTATTCTGTATGAATAAAGTTTTTTAGTGTGCTTTTAGTAAATCATGTTTATGTTAATGAATCTATTACTTGATCTATTATCTCTACGGCGAAGACCTCGTTTAGCTCGACTGTTATAGTTTCCATGGCAGTCTCGGGGGCTTAACCTCGTGGTTTTGACCTCTCGCATACTTACCTCCCCCTACTGACTCCTAGCGCTCAACCTCTCCTGGTCTGGTTTACCCACCGTCACGGACTCAGCATTTTACTGTGCTGTTGTGGTTAAACCCTCGTTTTGTTGGCTCTTATTCCCCTGCTATTCGCCGATAGTAATTGCCACATTCTCGATGGATGCGGAAGACCTCATGGACTATGAGGTGGACCCCAATCTCGACCAAGTCATTTGGGCACATGAGAAATATGGATCTGAACTTGGTCCCTGGTTTGCCAAAATTCATCAGCTGACAGATGCATGGTCTGAGCCTTTCCACTTGCGCTCCACTGGCAAACCGCCTCCACCTACTGTTCATATTGAGGACCTCCCAGGGTTAGATTTCCCACCTCTATCTCCGGCAACCCCTAACTTGTTGGGCGCTTGCCTTCAGTCCTCCCCCACCTTTTATTCACCCTTGGATCCGCCTCCGCCTTTCTCCATGCCCTTGACCATGCCTTCATCCTCGTGCACACCAGCTGGACCCTCCAACCTCCACAATCTTGCACACTCTTTTGCTCCCCCTGTGTCTGGCAGACTTAACCCTAACTCACTGATTCGTTCTAGGTGCTTCAACTCCCCCATTCCAAACCCTAAATATACCCCTTCATCAACCCGCAGTACCTCTCAGGTTTGTAGGAGGTTGTTAAGGGAGCATCCCATGGGTCGTCGTACAGATAAGCCGAAAAAGGGTAGGTGCCTCAAGGCTGTGGATACGAACATCAACTTGACCTTCGATGAGGACATTCCGATGGGAGACATAACTGACATGGCCAAGAAGGTCTTAGTCAGGCGTGTGCGAGGCAGGAACTATTCTATTGAGTGCCTATGCCACTAGACTATGGCGATTTGGGGCTCACTACTAAAGGAACTCCCCATTATCAGGGTTTTGGCCCGTGGTTGGTTTGCCCTTCGGTTTCACAGAGAAGAGTACATGGATTGGATCCTATCCCACTTCTGGCACATAGAGATGGCCCCAGTTCTCCTTAAGCGATGGGATCCCTTGTTCAACTCAGAACGAGAAAAATTGGGAGCGAGACCTATTTGGGTTTGATTTCGTGGGTTACCCATGCAATTTTGGATCCCTCAGGTCTTCAAGCACATTGGCGATGCCCTGGGGACATATCTTGAACATGATCAGTCCTATGAGAAACCAAGAATCATGACTATGGCCAGGATCCTTGTTCACCTTGATACCAGGGAGGGCCTGGAGGAGAAAATTACCCTTAATTGGAGGCATTTCTCGCACAGACAGAACCTAGACTACGAAGGAGTGCCATTTCATTACCGAAGATGTCACAATGTGGGGTACCTATACAAGGATTGCCTGCTACTCTCATCACCGGGTCCAGAGGCTGCTCGTGGGGTCAAATACCATCTGTTTGAAGAGCTTAACATGGACGAATAGCTTCCTGGACATGCCCCACCAAAGGAAGCTAAAGGTGTATCGACTCAGCAGAAAAAAATTCCAAGGAAGTCTCCTCCATCCCCTCCTCGAACGTGCTCCAAGGCTGCAGTGGGAGCAACACTTTCAATGGGTAACACCTCTACTCCTGTTTCCTCTACTCTTTATTTAAATAATTTTCTTGTATCTCTGGATATTCCCTCACCTCCCCCCATTTCTACCCCGAACACACTCCCCCCCTTAAATTATGACATTGTCTCCCTCCCCCCATAATATTGACTACTCCTCCCTATTTTCAGGAGTCTAATCCCCTTACCCTCCCTTCCTCCCCTCCGTCTACATTGGGGCCCCATACTTACAATCTGTGATCCAAACCATTGCACAATATTCCCCTTCTTGGATTGGGTATTCCTCCCCAATAAGCTGAATCCAAGCCTTCCAGAGGTTGACCTTCTAAGATTGCTAAAGCCATCAAATATGTGGTGGTTGATGTAGCACAGGACTGCCAATCCACTATTGAAATGGCACTTAGAGCATCAGAGCCCCTTATATATGTTCCCCCATGATATGGCTTTCCTTCAACTGTAGGGGACTAACCAACCCCAAAAAAAAGATTGGCTCTCAAGCGTCTCTTGACAAACTCCAACTGTGACATTCTCCTCCTCTGAGAAACACTCAGACCAACTGAATTGATTTTCCAAACCCTACTCTCCTCCTCCCAGGATGGCACTTCCAAGGTTTGGATGCAGTGGGCAGATCGGGGAGTCTTGATATGGGCATCAACCCTAAAACAATTAAAGTGATTTCCTCCTGGGGTGGGAATGGTTTCTTGGGCATGACTATTTTCACTAGGGATCTAGGGAAAAACATTTGCATCATGAACATCTATGCTCCCAACCAGACTGGACTTGAATTCTGGCAATCCATCCTGGACAGTACTCTTATCACCTGCTCCACCATCATAGGAGGTGACCTAAATATTTCTATAGGAAATGAATAATACTGGGGTCATCACTCGCAAATCAACCCTCTCTCAGATCAAATGGGCATACTCCTGGAAAACCATGGACTAATTGATGTGCCCATGAATAAGAAAATGCCCACGTGGCATAATAGGAGAACTAGAGATGCTAACCTGGGAAGAAGACTGGATAGATTTCTCATCCATGAAGAACTCCTTTGAACCCTAACTCTGTTCAGGCAATGGGTAGGATCAAGCGGCTTGTCAAACCATTCTCCCATTTTTCTTCAAGTTTTGGGTCCTTCCAGGAAGCCTCGAGCCCCATTCAAATTTAATTCTACTTTTCTGAAAGACCTGGACTATATCAAATTAGTCTTGGATTTCTGGCAAGCTCAACCCCCTCTCAGGGAAGAGAGAAAGGCAACTGATTTCTATGGGCACCTCAACAAGCTCAAAAGACTTACTATGGACTAGTCCAAAAGGAATAAAGAGAGGGATTATAAAACTCTGAAGGACACTGAAGAGCAGATTGACTCCTTAACTGATGAAAAGGGACAAGGCTTCTTATCAAATGGAACAAAATTTCACCTTGTTGAACTGGAATTTCAGAAGTCAAAGATCTTATTGGAAAATGAAGAGTTATGGAGGCTTAGAAACAGATCTATTTGGCTACATGCTGGTGATGGAAATACAAAAGTTTTTCACAACTTCACCAATGGTAGGAAAGAAAATAACACCATCTAGAAGCTACCCATGGAACAATAAGGTTGGGCTTCCACTCACTCTCAGCTAGCAAGGCTCAGAACAACACACTTCAAAAGTCTGTCCAAGGCCCCCACAACTACCACTTTCCCTGATATCATCAATTTGGCAGGACATTTCCCAAGATATATGGACCTGGATGGCATTGAAGATCTCTTAAAACCTGTCTCAATGGGGGAACTAGAGAGCACTCCCAAATGGTTTAAGAGAGATAAAAGCCCAGGCCCGGATGGCTGCCCTGTCGAATTTTATACTGCGTTTCTGGATATTATGGGGCAAGATCTTCTTGCGGTCATTGAAGAAAGTACGACTTTGGGCCGTATATATGCCCCTCTCAACTTCAACTATATCGCCTTGATCCCAAAATTTGACTCTCCTTCATCCTTCATTGATTTCCAGCCCATTTCTCTCTACAATTGCCTCGACAAAATTATAGCCAAAATCATTGCCAACTGCATCAAGCCCATTTTATCTGATCATATCTCCCAGGAACAATTTGCTTTTCTACACCACAGACATATATAGGAAGCCACTGGCTTGGCTCAGCAAGCCCTCCATTCAATCAAACAAAAAATGCTCAAAGGGATGGCACTTAAAATTGATTTATTAAAAGCCTTTGATAAAGTCAGCTGGTTATACCTGAGAATGATCCTCACTCAATTGGGTTTCCTCCTAGCATTGACAAATTGGACCATGGGATGTATCACATCTGTATCATTTGCAATACTCATCAATGGGTCAGCTACTCACTCCTTTCAAGCTGATAGGGTTATAAGACAGGGATGCTCCCTATCCCCACTACTCTTCCTACTTGATATGAAAGGACTGAGTAAACTGATTGATTATGAGAAGAGATTGGGGAGGCTCAGGGGATTAAAGATTATTGAACATTTCAATTTGTCTCATCTCCTTTTTGTGGACGATATACTTATTTCCTCAGTGGAAGTATTCAGGACATTACAACCATGAATGAGGTTTTAAAACTTTTCAGCAACGCCACAAGGATGGAAATCAATAAGGGAAAGTCCTCCATCTCTTTCTCGGAATGCACTCAGTAGGAAATACGGATCTCGCTTCAAAAGTTCCCCTTCTAGGTTTTAGATCTAAAGGATGGACTAAAGTATTTAGGTTTTAGACTCAAACCTGATGGATACAAAATAAGAGACTGAAACTGGCTTATTACCAAGGTGGAGAAAAGAATCAATATATGGTGTCATCAGTTCCTATCAAGGGTAGGAAGACTCATTCTTATCAAAGCAGTCTTGGAAGCTACTCCCATCATCTAGATGTCTTTGGCATGGACCCCAAGGGGGATTCTTCACAAAATACAAAAAGCATGTAGTCAATTCCTGTGGAAGGGGTGAAAGGACGGGAAACTCTTTTCCTAGGTTAATTGGAACAAAATCACCACTCCCGAAAAATGGGGAGGTTGAGGATTAAAGCAACTTCCTGCCTTTTCACAAGCACTGGCTGCTAAACAGGGGTGGCTCTTACTAAAGCACAAGAGCCTCTGGTCAAAGGTGATAGCTCACAAATACATCTAGCCCAACACCATTATTGATTGTATAAGATGCCCCTCCTGGAGTGGAAAAGGCATCTCAGTCATATGGAGGGCCATACTAAATACTTTGCCCATTATCAAAGACAGACTCATATGGAAAATAGGAAATGGTGCATCTGTTCGTATTGGGATGGACCCCTGGGCTGATAGTGGGAACTCATATCAACTCCCACCAGAGCTAATTACACTACTAAATAACAAAGGCATCACATACATTGAACAACTCGCTGACCAACAAAACTCTTCCTTTCTATTTCAAACCTGACACTCTGGTGAGGATTGGAACATACCTATTGAATGGGACAGGTCATGGAAAAACTACATTCAAGCCCTTACAGAGTCTCATGTCAGACTAAATGATGATGATGATGAAATTATTTGGGGGCATTCAAAAAAGGGCCAATACTCCTCAAAGCAGGGCTATGACATCATTATAGCTGATACAACGCTGGAAACCATGAAAAGCTAGTGGAAGCACCTATGGAAATTGAAATCCCCACACGCACAAGACTTTTGATGTGGAACATCCTCGAAAATAAAACACCCACTAGAACTAATCTAAGAAAGAGGGCATTCACTGGACCCACTTGGAGCATACTTCACCATCAGGAGGAGGAATCGACACATCATCTCTTTCTTACTTGCCCCATTACTAAGACAATATCGGAGCAAGTTCTTACATCACTAAATATAAACAAGGTCTCCCAAGGAGTTGACATCCCAAATGCCTAGGACTGGTGGTGGGGTTGTTGAGGATTAAAGCAACTTCCTGCCTTTGCACAAGCACTGGCTGCTAAACAGGGGTGGCTCTTACTAAAGCACAAGAGCCTCTGGTCGAAGGTGATAGCTCACAAATACATCTGGCCCAACACCATTATTGATTGGATAAGATGCCCCTCCTGGAGTGGAAAAGGCATCTCAGTCATATGGAGGGCCATACTAAATACTTTGCCCATTATCAAAGACGGACTCATATGGAAAATAGGAAATGGTGCATCCATTCGTATTGGGATGGACCCCTGGGTTGACAGTGGGAACTCATATCAACTCCCACCAGAGCTAATCACACTACTAAATAACAAAGGCATCACATACATTGAACAACTTGGTGACCAACAAAACTCTTCCTTTCTATTTCAAGCCTGACACTCTGGTGAGGATTGGAACATACCTATTGAATGGGACAGGTCATGGAAAAACTACATTCAAGCCCTTACAGAGTCTCATGTCAGACTAAATGATGATGATGATGAACTTATTTGGGGGCATTCAAAAAAGGGCCAATACTCCTCAAAGCAGGGCTATGACATCATTATAGCTGATACAAAGCTGGAAACCATGAAAAGCTAGTGGAAGCACCTATGGAAATTGAAATCCCCACATGCACAAGACTTTTGATGTGGAACATCCTCGAAAATAAAACACCCACTAGAACTAATCTAAGAAAGAGGGCATTCACTAGACCCACTTGGAGCGTACTTCACCATCAGGAGGAGGAATCGACACATCATCTCTTTCTTACTTGCCCCATTACTAAGACAATATGGGAGCAAGTTCTTACATCACTAAATATAAACAAGGTCTCGCAAGGAGTTGACATCCCAAATGCCTAGGACTGGTGGTGGGGAGAAGCATCCGAACCAAAGACAAGAAATCTGCCCCTCCTGGTCTCATGACATATTTGGCTGAGGCGTAATCTCATTATCTTCTAAGACAAGCCTGTAAATTGGAATATGGTTCCACCTAAAATATGCTTGGGTTATGAGGAAATACCAATAGAAGAAATCAACAATAGACCCAGGATTATAACACAGGAGCAGATAAACAAGTCAAAGCCTTGGGCATACTTCGATGGGGTTGCTCAAGCTCAGGGCTATGGGGGTGGCATCCTATTCCATCTTACTGATTCACATTTCTTCCACATTAGTATGGGCTTAGTCCAAGGCACAAACAACTATGTCGAGCTGATATCTCTTAGACACTTGATTTACTTTGCTATACTACAATAGTGCAGAAATATACAAATATATGGGGACTCAAAGAATGTGATAAACTGGTTTAACAACTAGGCTACATGCCATGCTTATTCACTAAGAACTATTATGGATGAAATTGATTTTTTTTAAGCAAATTTTGATCATATTTCTTTCTCTCACATCTACAGGGAGCGAAATGAAAGCGCGAACAAGCTTTCGAAAGAGGCGAAGAATCATCCTATAAGAGAATGGCTGATTATTGAACATACACCAGAAAGAACATACCAGTTTTTCCATAGGCCATACATAGACAGGGATCTTCAGAGGGGGGACAACCACTAATTTTCTTAGCAAATTTTTGTTTATAAATATAGGTTGCTATCATTATGTAAATAATAGTATTTTGTTCATGAACAATTATCAACTCTGGGTGAAATTTTGGCTTTTGTATTTCACAGTAACACAGTACACTCCTTGGGGTCTTCTTGTAATTATCTCAGAACTACAACAACTGACTTTGATCACAGTATTTCATATGCTTAAGGGCATCTGCAACATGTAATTTCAGCAATTAATGAAATTATGTTTTTCTCCCTGGGAAAAAATATAAATCCATGTTAAGCACCTATTTAACATGAGTATAGAGGGAATTACATATCACCTTCATACTTCAGTGCTGGGCAGAAAAATGAGCCTCTAATCCAAAGGCAACTACATATCACCTTCGTATCTTCGTGCTGGATAGCAGAATGAATCTCTAAGCTTAATTATTTTTTCTTACCAGATTCAAAAACATAAATCTAATGAAATTGAAATCTAAAGGTGAATTTGTAGTTTTCTATTATATAAAAAATTCAATAAAAGCCTCTTCAACATTCATTTATTTACTTTGTTTAATAGCATATATTTTTATTAAATAATTATTATAGAAAGAAAGTGTGCACCTAAATTTTTTCACATCACCAACACAATAAAGAGAAATAGGATAAATCATTTAAAACTTAAGCTTTTGGAAATGGTTATAAATAGTTCTTGCTCCAACTTTTGTTATAGGTTTGAATAAATAATATTTTATTGCTCATTCACGGGAGCTTGGATTATTATCATTGAATTATCCATTTTACTACAATTTAATTAAAAGATTTATTTTGTAATAGAAATTTAAACATTTTTTCTTTTTTTATAGTTCTGTTTTTTGTTTTTTTAACATTATTTCTAGGTTGGGGTTTACTCTTTTATTGGATGGAAGAATATAGATCTACCCATAATAGGATGCTTATCCCCAAAATTGTACGACACTCGGTCAAGGTTGGAGGTCCCTTGGGAAGTTTAATTCACCAAAGTGGCTTCCATCATCAACCCCTCCCCATGAGGTTTAAACCTATAGCCTCGCACAGACTAAACCCACATAAACCAATTCGTCTACACCTCATGGGTATTTTTGTAGCTATATTGAGTTTGTCTATAATTGTGCCTAGTTGACAACCATCTTTGCTCCTTGATTCAAAATATAAACATTTTCTATTTCCACATAAAAAAGGAGTTCAATATAGAGGCTAATTATTGGGCTAAACTTGTAGGCATCCTTGTTGTGCTTGACGTTTTGATTAAAAATCAAGTTGTATGCTCATATCAATTCCTTAACCATGGTTACCAACTAAAACTTTATCCTCAAGGGGCATGCTACTCTAGATAATAGATAGTCACATTATGTGAATACATAAGAAGAATTGGTTGTTCATTCCCCTCATTCACTCCAAGTGGCTCCACTGATGGTTATTCAACATAGTGGAGGCAACTCACACAAGCTATTTAGGACTATGGATTTTTTTGGATACATATGAATATGTGTGGATTTCATGGAGGTGAAAGGGAGCTAGTGTATTATCACAAGGGTGTTGTTAGGCCTACAACAACCCCCATTTTTTTATTAATAAAAATAGGTTTGAATTTTGAATTTTATTTTATAAATTGCTTCAACAATTTTTTAAAATAATAAAATAATAAATAAAACTTTATAGTCAAAGGTTGGAGGTCCGAATTTTGTTAAATGTTTTTATTACTCTGGACCTCCTGACTTTCAAACCTTCCAAGCTCACAACATGTGATTTCATATTCTTTCAACTCCCTAACTTCCCAACTTCCCAACTATCTGGACCTTTTGACTAGGTGAGTCATTTCATTGTTTTTCACATAATTTTTCTTTATTATCATTTGCTTTAAATAAAACCTGAAGTAGGGTAGTTGGAGGATGGGTGTCCATTAAAGTGTTAAATTAAAATAAAATTCCCCGACCTTGCGATCACCCGAGTGCATCCTCGTTTCATGAGTTGATAAACAATTGAATTTCATATCAAATTTAATAAGCATTAATGAACAAATAAACGCATTATAGGATATTTAACTTCCCAATATTTTCAATAGATTCACCCTTGTTTCTTTCGAGAAGTTGTTAAATGCAGTAATATGGTTTTTTTGGCTTAAAATATCCTTTTGTTTTTGTGCATTAAACTCTTGATTTATGCAAAAGAATAGTTAATTCTTATAAAATATGCATTTTCTAGTTAGTATTAAGCATGTTTTGATTTATTGAATTCACACCACCCATTTCTGTAAATTCCTTTTATTATTACTCTTTTTCTCTATTACAAGTTATAAAATGGTTAAGAAAGGAAAGGCACAAGCTTTGAGAAATGCAGCCTGAGAAACTGAAATGAAAATGAAAGTAGCAGAAGCCCCAAGACTTGAGGATTCCAACTTAAATCCATTCATCGTCGCATATACAACTTTTAAAACTCAGGATGTAGGTAACATTACATGGGATTTTTTTTTTAATTTCTTTGAAAAAAGAAAATGGGTAGCCTCATAGAACTCAGCTGATGAATCTTTTTTAAACTCTGAAGCAATTAGAAAAACTAAATTTCATAGCAATTATAAAAACTTAATTGCATAAAATCATAGCCAAGAAAAACATTTTTCCATGTTACGATATGATAAGTTGGATTTTAACTCATGCCCATATTCCAACTTGCTCTATTGTTGATGAAAAACACAATGTTTTTTCCTCCTGGAAACTTGAAGTCCTTAATGCCATTTAGAAGATTAATCCTCTTGAAATGTTATTTAACAAATAATTTTTGGATGCATTACATAATGACATTCTCAATGAGAAGAAGAAGGATTATAGTTTAGTCATTTAGATTTGGCTCCATGAATAGTACCCTACACTCCAAAGTAGAATGATGCAAAAAGGAAAAATAGAACATTAGTGGAGTGTGCATGGAGTATGATCAAAGGTAAGAATCTCTCAAATTATTTTTGGGAAGAATCCATTAGTATTGTTTTTTATTTAAAGAATAGAAGTCCAACAAGGTATCTTGAACTCAAGACCTCATTCGAAGCCTAGTATGGTTTTAAACCAACAGTTCATCATTTGAGGGTATTTGGGTGTAAGGCGTTTGCACATATTCTGAAGGAGGACATAAAGAAACTTGATGGTAAAGGTATCAAATGTATTTTCTAGGATACTGTTCGGAATTCAAAGCATATAAAATGTTTGCTCCATCTGCTCAAAAAGTATTTGCAAGTAGATATGTAATTTTCCATGAACAGGAAGATGAAGGAAACAATGACAACAACTATGAAATGTGGCATATACTTTACGAAGATGAAGACAATAAAGTAAAAGAAAAAGCAGAAGAAGATTGTGGAAGAATCCAGTGATATCCACATCACCAGTAGTCAGAGCCAACCTAGAGGTGGAGAAGTACCTTCATAGAACAAGGGTGAAGATAGTGAAGTACGAAGGAGATCTACTTGAAAGATTTTCCTACATGAAAGGTATAATGACTATGCCCTGATGAGTAGTGTTTTGAATGTCATAGAACCCGTGACATCTTATGAATCCAATGAACATGAAGAGTGGAGAAAACAAATGGAGGAAGAATGTGAATATATAATTAAAAACAAAAACTCTGAATTGACTAAATTCCCTAAAGGAAAAGAGCCCATAAGATGCAAATGGTTATACTAGCCCAAGTTTAAAGTAGATGGGAGTATAGATAAATATAAGGCCAGATTGGTGGAAAAAAGATACTCACAAAAAAGGGCATTGATTATGCTAAAAGATTTGCACATGTAGCTAAATTAAATAATGTTAGATTGTTAATTGCATTAACTACAAAGTACCATTGGAATTTGCACCAATTAGATGTAATATTTGCTTTTCTGGATGGTGATTTAAAAGAGGAACTGTATATGACACAACTTGAAGGGTTTGTGAAAAAGGGGTAGAAACATTTAGTTTGCAGATTAAAGAAATATTTGTATGGGTTAAAGTAGGCACCTAGGTCATGGTATGAGAAGATAGATTCCTTCTTTCTTCAACAGGGTTTTATGATAAATCAAAGTGATCTGAATCTGTATACCAAATTTGTTGTAAAGGGGCATCTAGTACTGATTTCTTTGTATGTTGATGACCTAATCATTACAGGAAATTAAATCAAACTAATTGATGCAATTAAGGAGAAAATGCCACAAGTATTTGAGATGAAAGATCTTGGTGAGTTACATTATTATCTAGGTCTTGAAGTTTGGAGAGATGTTGATCAGACTTTTGTTATTGAGGGTAAGCATGTCAGATAATTTCTTAAAATGTTTAATATGGATCAATGCAAAGAAACTGTTGTTCCAATGCAACAAAATGTGAAACTTCCTTTTGATGATGGCTTAAAGGAGGTTGATGGTACATTGTATAGGCAATTGGTTGGAATCTTGAACTATCTTATCACAACCAGACTTGACATAGCATACCATGTTAGTGTGTTAAGTCAATTTTTGGCTAGATCGCTAGAAAATCATTGGAAAGCAGTGAAGGAGGTACTTAGGTATCTTAAAGGAACAATTGATTTTAATTTTAAGTATTCTAATTCATTTGATGATGAGCTAAAAGGTTACTCAGATTCATAATGGGCTTGTAATTCGGATGATAGAAGATCTACTACAGGTTATGCTTTTAGCATTAGATTCAAGATTGTTTCATGGAGTAGTAAGAAGCAACCTACTATATATTTTTCATCTACTGAGGCAAAGTATAAAGCTTTGTGTGCAACAACTTGTGAAGTAGTTTCGTTAAGGAGAGTTTTTCAAGATGTTGGAGAAGAAAAAAAGAAGGCCATAGTGATCAAATGTGAGAACGAGAGCTCAGTCAAGTTGGAAAATAATCCTATGTATCGTGCAAGAACAAACCATGTTGATGCTCGATTTCATTTTATTAGAGAGAAGATACAATCTAAGGAATTTTTTCTCGAATATTGTAATACTTGTGAAAATGTTGTTGATATTTTCACAAAACCCCTTGGGAAGATAAAAGTTGAATTGTTTAGGGAAATGTTAGGTGTGGAAATTAATCCTCTCTCCATTAAAAGGGAGAGTTGAAAATAATAGAGAAATAAATAGTTAGGTTGTAATTAGGAATTAGATCCTATTTCTTAAGAGGTTGTTTCATTTCCCTAACTAAATGAATTTGTATAAGACATATATTGTTTAATTTTTTATTCAATGAAAACCAACACTATGGCAGCCTGACGGGCTCCTCACTTGAAGACTATTACCAAAACCTATTACACAATATCTCATTTTTCAAACACCCTAAATATTCCTTTTAAATGTTGATTTGTCCATAAAGTAATCACTTTATTTTAAAAATGTATCAAATAAATTAAATCAAAATATTTATAATATATTATTTTAGAAATATGATAATTATTTTTTTTTTTCTGAAAATACGAAAAATTAATAATTATTATTTTAAAATTTACAAATAAATATTTATTAAATAAATTCAATTATCCCCTTCAAAAATTATAACACATCTAATAATTAAATTTGAAGGTAATGATGGCCAAATATTATTGGCAATACATACGATGACAACTCCATTTCGATTTAGTGCCTTTTCAATTCATTTGAAAATCCCTTTCAAATGAATAATAAAAATACTTTAACTAGAAATTTGGGTTGTAATTCAATTATCTTCTAACCAACCAAGAAACTCACCTTACCCATTTCTAGACCCTTAGAATTGGGAATAAACATGATATATAAGAATTTCGAGGAAATATAGATTAGAAATTAATATACATGGTGATAGACATGTAATGTCCATAACATATATGGCCCTATCCCTTACATTCTCCCAATTTTTGAATAAATATTGTCCAATCCATTAGATTGTCCCATTTTTGGCCACGAATATGGAGAATAGGTATAGGTATAAAGATAAGGAAGAAGAGGTTGGGAAGAAAGAAAACATCTATTAATCTATGTAAATAGATTGCGACAAGCATGCCATACATTTACTTTATTATATAAATATTGATTAGTTAACATATATTATATAAATATTGATTAGTTAACATATGTGTTCTCTTGATCAACCACCCTTTTAGGTTGAGGGGTTTTTATGAACACCAAGGCACCTAGTTAAGAAAATAAATTAGGAATTGTATACAACGATCCCCATTATTTATAATTGTTAATGATTATTAAATGATTTAATACATGTATAACATTATTTACATGAAAAGATTACCCAATAGCAATATTCAAAAAAACCTTTTAGACATATAGCCAAGATGCTTTCTAAACTATATGGAGAAGCAAATCTTGGACATTATAAAATGGAATGGTTTCCTCTCATATATGGATTTCATAAGCAGTTGAAAATATTTAATTGGGAAGATATTACGTCTAAGAATTTAACATAAGCCATTAAGTTATCTTCAACTTCCCTTCATGAGTTTGAAAAAGGTTTTTCTATGTCTAATTATCTCATGGATGTTATTATAGCCTCAAGTTCCATTTTTGTTGATGGAATGGATTTATTACCTCAACCATCAACAAACTATTTAGGATTATTGTGTTCTCTTATGGGAAAGTATATACAAACAAAATTTTTATGATATATGTAACAACATCATGATTTATCTTCATGAATTTTTATTTGGAAAAACCCCCAAAGATTTAGTAGGGATTTTCAGGAAGCCTTATCTCAAATTGGTGACTAGTTTTTAGAAGACAATTTTTCTGTTATCAATATTTATGGAAGTGAGGTAGGATCTCATGTATGACAAATATAAATAATTGATAGGTTTTCCATTAGAGAGATAACCAATAAGACTACACTTCATGGAAAATCTAGACTATTAAATAGACTATAAAAAAAAAATATGGCCTAATTTCCCTATTAAAATTGGTTAGATGGTGCTAAAATATAGGGGTCATGGCATAGTTGAAGCGGAAGAGTTACAAAACCTTTGGCTAAATTCCTTGCCTTATTTCATATATGATCCCAAATATCTAAGTATTAATCATTACAAATTGCTAAGATTGTCAAAGGGCTTTCAACATTAACAACCCATTTTGATTATGCTTTTGTTGATGTTGATGATTTTGATCAAGTTGCTCAAAGAGGTCGTTTCATGGATATTGAAGAAAAGGATAAAGTGAAAAAATTCAAAGAAGACACTTATGAATTTTATCTGAAATAGAGAAGTCTTTATACATTCCTACAGAGCTTGACTCTCCATCTACATAAGAGAAAAATATTGGAGTATCAAAATATCTAGTTTCACTTGATTTTTATTCTTTATTACAATCATATGATTCATTTGACTTGAATTGAAAAAACAATGTGAGTAGTGTAAAGGAAAAATTAGAAAAATTTTGAAGCACAAAGAAGATATTTGTTAAAAAATAAAGTGCTTCTATGCAGGGGAAATTGATAATTGATGTTAAGTGACCTAATCAACTAGATCATCCAGAAAGACACAAAATTAGATTCATCCCAAGATGAAAAGGTAAAATAAACAATTGAAGCTCAACAAATTATTCAAACAATTGTTTAGAACATTAACAAAGAGGTTCAATAGTGTTCACTAACTGTAACTCTATAAGTTCAAAGAATTCATAAGGAGCTAGTTCAAAATGTTTTACAGACCCCATAAAAATATATGCAGGTTATGAAGAATTTGTCTCTAGGGATTTCATTAACTCCAATTTCAACAAACATTCTGGTTGCTTCCTCCATTTTAAACCACTTTCTGATGTCAAACCAATTTCTAAAATGGTTCCATCCTTAAGTGAATACTATTTTAATTCTCAAACCAAATTAGTGGTTAAGAAAACCAATAAGAGGAAACATGAGTCTATTGAGATTGTTATAGAATTAAGTTGGTGAGCTTCAAGTAATCATAAAGAAAAAGCTAAAGAATTAGCTAAGGCAATTGGAGTTTTTGTGAGTTATACACAACATACAATTGATAATATATCTGAAGATTTTGGAAAATGTTTGACCAAAATTAAGGAAATTGAAGCACAACTGCAATAAAAGAAAATATTTCAATGAAGAAAAATGGAGAAGTCATTCTACAGTTCATACAAAGGGATTTTATTTCTATTCAATAGATATAAGAAAATCATAATTTGGTTAAGTCAAATCCTAAACAAGAGTGGCAAAAAAATGATAGATTCAAACAATCAACATGCTCAAGAAATTGAAGATTTAAGGAAATCTCAAGAAAACTAGATTGCAACTCTTAAGGAAAAATTAGATAATAATGTAAAGGTTATTTCCTTAATCAACAAGGGAAAAACTGAATCCTTGCAACAACAATTAAAGCATAGTTAAGAAATAATTGCAAGTGTCAATTTTCTAAAGGAACAAGACATTCTAAAGGATAGGGATTATCAACCACCCCTATCCTGCACCTGTGGAATGTACTACATGAACGCCTTTCACTATTGTTGCTACTTTTGCAACATCTGCAACTGAGAAACATAAAAAAAAACTGAATCAACTCTGTTTG
>APFE030463391.1:0-29141 GCA_000404065.3 Pinus taeda | reverse complement strand
AAATCTCTTCAACCCCTTGGGGTTAGGCTTGAACAAATAAGCGTGAACCATAGTTGAAAAAACAAACTGTTCAAGCAAATTAAACTTTATTTTTTGGTTTCATTTTGGACCAGTAACTACTCCAGAAAACTAGATTGTTATTTATCAGATGATTGAAAAATAAAATAAAATTTGAGGAGTCTATTCTTTCTATTTCAAAGCAACTAGTGTTAGGCTTTGGCATTTTTTGAGAAGTTTATTCATTATGCCAAAAGAACTAGTGTTAGTCTTGTTTAAACCTGTTATTGAACATCTTGGTGAATTGATGAAAGCATTTCTTTTGTTTAACTTCAAATTTCTCTTTGCCATTATGAAACTTTCCAAACATATTATAGATAAACACACTATATTATAGATACACATTAGACTTATTTTTCTTTAGAACAAGGTATTCCATTTTTTATAGAATCAGAATGAAATTTTCATATTTACTTTATTTGCAGAATGTTCTTTAGGTCAAGTTAGTGGCTACCCGCATTCATTTTGTTCTGTTTATTGATCCCTTGTGGTTGCAATACAGTTTATAAGTACATTAGTGGCTCGAACAGTCAACCTAGGAGTTGCATGGTGAATGTTGGGTGGGTGAAAGACATATGCCAAAAAGATCTTTTGTCTCCAAGTAGCCCATGGACATGTCCCATTGATCATGTGTTCTACACTACATTAGTCAAATGTGGTTTTGCTGGTCCCGAAAGGATATTTAGCAAACTTGGAGTGTATCCCTAGTTAAATTGGTTCTTCTTGGGTGGGGCAGCTGCTCCAGCTTTAGTTTGGTTGGTGCACAAGGCATTTCCAAATGTCAAGTTGACTCCAATAATCAACATGCCAATTCTGTTGGGATCTACAACCATAATGCCTCCAGTAAGTGTAGTCAACCACACATCCCGGATCACTATTGGCACCATTTTCAACTATTTTGTCTTTAAATATCGTAAAGCTTGGTGGAAAATTTACAATTATGTGCTCTCTATAGGCCTGCATGCTGGTGTGGACTTTATAACTATACTGCTATACTACACATTAGGTATGGAAAACATTGCTTTAAATTGGTGGGGAACAAGTTGGGAGAATTTCCCTTGAGCGATATTTCCCACTGCTAAGGGTATCCAAGTGGATGGTTCTCCTATGTATTAATTCAAATTTGATGGTCACTATTTTTATATTATGCTTTTTTATGTGGGGAAGTATGTACATGTATATATGCCATCAGCTCATCTCAATGTATATATGGATACATAGTTTTCTATTATATAAAATTCAATAAAAGCCTTTTCTACATTCATTTCTCTACTTTGTTTGATAGAATATTTTTTTATTAAATAATTATTATAGAAAGAAAGTGTGCAGATACATTTTTTTCCATCACCAACACAATAAAGAGAAACAGGACAAATCGTTTAAAACTTAAGCTTTTGGCCATGGTTATAAAGATCTCTTGCTCCAAATTTTGTTATAGGTTTGAATAAATAATATTTTATTGTGTTAGTAAAAGATTTAGCTTTTTTTAATTTGAATTTTATGGGAACTTTTGGTTGTGTCTAAGAAATAATTTTGTTTTTTCACATTCATGGGAGCTTGGATTATTATCATTGAATCATCTATTTTATTATAGCTCAACTAAAAGTTTGACTTTGTAATAGAAATTTAAACATTTTTTTTCTTTTCATAGTTATGTTTTTTTATTTTTTCTTTTTAAGTTATCGCTAGGTTGGGGCCAATTCTTTTATTGGATGGAAGGATATAGATCAACCTATAATAGGATGTTAATGGGATGTTTATCCCCAATATTGTACAATGCTCGGTCAAGCTTGGATGCCCCTTGGGAAGTTTAATTCACCAAAGTGGCTTCCATCCTCAACCCCTCCCCATGAGGTTTAAATGTTTGGCCTCATACGGACTAAACCCCAGCCAAACTAACTAGTCTACACCTAATGGGCCTTTTGTAGCTATATTGAGTTTGTCTATAATTGTGCCTACATATTTTATGATTAGTTACTTGGTGCAATCTCCAAGACACTTAATTTTTTGGTGACATATCGTCTATGCCTTAGAATTTCAATTTCCCCATTACTTTCTTATGAAAGGATGCTCTTTTGAGTGAAAAATAGAGTTGGAAAATTGACTTTCAAGCAAATTGTGAGCTTATTAGAATTGAGTGTTATTTCTAATTTTGAAGAAAATAAATGGCTCTAAATTTAATCAAAATCAACCCATTTAGTTGTTCTAGTGAATTTTCAAACCTCTAATTTGTATGGAATTCTATCTGTAGATTACACTCTAGGTGTAGAAGGTGGAATTGGATATGGTACAACTACACCAACTAGTGGATTATTGGCAAAGGGGCTCTCCCTATTCTATGGGCAGTGAGCTTCCTATTTACTCTTTCTTTTTCTACCTAGTATAAGCAAACACAATGCTTTGATGGGAGGCCAACGCATTGTGTTGCTCAAGATATTGGAAGAAGGAAAAATCCTCGCTATAAATAGCCACATAATCCTCCAAATCTTCAAAATGAAATGTTTCTCAATCTCACATTTACTATGTTAAAGGAGAAGATAGTACCTAAGGATACTAGATTAGCTAATAATGGTTGAATTCCCACTTTCTTATGTTTTGAGAATCATAATAATGGCTATAGGATTATCTCTAAAGCCTCGACCAACCTATAAACACAAGTTTAATTTTGATTGTCAATTAAATACTTTCATATTAAAATACATGAATATGAATTTATATGTTTCGTAAATAGTTTCTATATGTAAACTACTTTTATACCATATGGCTTTATAAGAACAAGTATTACTCTATTATTTTATTTTTTAATCTATTAATGATTTTGCTCTAAATTTTCAAAACTGTATATACATATCACCTCAACATATATACATGCTTCATTTTCTATTATATACAAATCACAAAATATAACATTCCATATTCATTTATTCTTTTATAGAAGGTTTACCTAACCTAACCACATATTCTTTCACTCACTAGTTCTTAACTGAAAATGGACAAACATTTTTGTTACATACCCATTGTACGCTATAAAACAATAATACTTAAATATGGCTCTAAATTATGTCATTAAACCAAAATATATACGTGTAAAATGAAATAAATAGTTCCAATAAATCACTAATTTGATACCACTTCATAATGTATTAGATCTAAAGAGATATAAAAAAACACTTAAGCTTTTGTATGATACCTTCAAAGAGTATAATCTAGTTAATGACTATAGGATTATTTTCCTTCAACTTAGCTTGAGTTTTCAATTAAATAAAATTGGAATGCTCAAATTTAAATAGATAACTTGGTTCAAACACTTGATTGAGCTTAAATAGGCTTGTTAATTTTTTATTCCCTCATCCTTTAGGCCTTGTCTCTTTATCATGATTAGTGCACCTTGGTGTCACTCACCCAACTTCCCCCTAGCCCTCAATACTAAAACCTTAAATCATTTTTATTTCTTTGTAGTTATTTTAAATATTTCTATAGTTGTGTAGAAATTTAATTATAGATTTAGTCTGCTCATAAAAATTGCTAAATCAAAAGACAAGAATCTACTCTACCAATCTGTGGAAGTAAGTTCACGGTCTAGCACAAGAATAAATAATATGCATCAAGATTCAACACACATGCACATAGATTTATCTCAGGGAAAGCAATTGGTCAAAACATCTTACTATAGGTATTGCATTAATCAAAGGATCTTGATGAATACAATATGCCCTGCTCAATCTTGAGCTCAACCTGCACTTATATCTTCTATCCTCTTCCTGTCTAACTAATTTTGGCCAACATTTAGCCAATTTTTCAAGCCTCCAAGCTCCTATCTCCTTGTGTTGTTTCCTTAGGAATTAGCCCCTATTAAATAGGAAATTACCACATCTGGATTACGCAATTCCTTTAGGTCAATCCTCCAACCACATGCATGAGTTGTATAATTTAGAATATTCTACAACTGATAATGCCCTTGAACTCCAATCTCAAATAGGTAACTCGAATTTTGTTCATGCATGAGTTAATTATGGCTAATTAATTAGTTAACAGGTTGATCACTAAGTACACACCTCACTACTAGACCCCCCACTAGTTTCTCCAACAGTTGAAACTAATTTAACTGACCATAACTCAATTTAACTATATTAAATTGTTACAATTGAAATTAACTCAACCTAGGCTCCTAAAATTTAGGAACTCGCACACAATTGAACTCGATGCCCCTAACTCAAATTAACTAAACTAGACTCCTATTTTTTATGAATCAACTCAAGTAAACTTAAATTCAACTCATTAATTAGAATTTATTGTTCTTAACTATGTGACAAGTGCTATGTCACCTCAGTTAACTTCTCCAAGTTTTTTGTTGATGTGGAATTTCAATTTTCCCTAATTTTAATTAAGGCAAAATCAAATTGAGACTTTCTTACTGCATTTTCAACACTCCCTCTCAACAAGAAAGGGATTATCAACCACCCCTATTCTGCACTTGTGGAATGTACTGCATACAACACCTCTCACTATTGTTGTTATTTTTGCAACATCTCCAACTGAGAAACATAAAAAAAAAAAAAACTGAATAAATTGTTTGCAACTGTCCACTGTGTCTGCAACTGAAACAATTATATATATAACCATTCAAATTCAAATTATACAAATTTATATATGTTTATAAACTATTATAATAGAAATATATTTTTTCAATAGGAATAAAAAATATTTATATAAAAGAACAATACGTAAATATAAAATAATTTAATATTTAAGTTTGATATATAAATTATAAATGTAAAATATAAAAATTAAAATATAAAAAATAAATAAACGTAAAATTAAAAAATTTTTATTCTTATAATCTTTATACTTATCATTCTATGATATATGAAAAATTTAATATTCAATAAAATATAATGTGAGTATTTAAAATACTATGTTTATTTAAAAAATATTTTATTTCTTTAAATTTTATTTCTATTATGTAACATGCCAATACATCTAATCTATTTTTGGTTAATATGAAAATGATTAATAGTACTTCTTTAAGGACCTTTATTATTATACCAAGTAAACTCAATTACTTGATGTAATTTGTAAGTGCTAAGTTGAATTCATATTCACTGTATATGTGTTGATTTCATATTAATTCATTTATTTGTATTTTGCTATGCATACAAATCTTATATGATATGGTAGTAATGACGTAAGTATCAAACCTAACATTTGTAATGTATGCAACATGTATCCCCTTAACTAGACAAATCTCGAAAGTTATGAACAACTGGATTGCACTTCATGGAGATACGAGTGGATGGCTCAAATCAATAGTTTGGACAAGGTGTGAATTGTAGAAATTCCTTGTAGATTCAAACTGCAAATTAAATGTAAAAGGCATTGTATTGGAGCTAGATCTGTAGAAATTTCTACATGGTATCAGAGCAAAAACCACTATAGAAGAGGAGAATACGATTTTGTCTTTTGCAGGAGAAATTGAATTTGCAGTATCATACTTCAGAGCCAGCTGGATGTCGTTCTACAGATTGAGACTCGAATATGCCCTTGAGGGTAGTTCAAACTATATTGCTTGGAAGGACATGATGGATGTAGTGTTGGAAGGCAACAAGCTTAAGGAATTCATAGACAAAGATATTGCCAAGCCAGTTGATGCTCAGGCTCTGGCAGAATGGAGTGTGGCAAAGGTGAGAAGGATTATCCTAGAAGGAGTTCGAGATCATATTGTCACAAACCTCCATGGTAAGGAAACTCCATTTGTAATGTGGAAGGCCTTGGTAGACCTTTTTCAAAGAAATAGTGACCATAGGAAGCTGGCACTAAAGGAAAAGCTCAGAAAAATCAAGATGGAGAAGGGCGGCACAATACCAAAGAACTTGACCAAGTTCACCCAATGTCAAGATGAGCTTGGAAATGTTGACGTTATAGTTGTTGAAGACAATTTGGTGAGCCTAACACTTCTAGGCCTTCCCAAGAGCTGGCATGTCTACCAGGGCTCAGTTAATGGGAGGGAGAAGCTATCAAAGTGGAAGCAATTGTGGTCTGACTTGGTACAAGAAGAGATTTGACGAAACACCAAAGATGGGACCTCATCCAAACAAGTGGAAGGGGACTTTGCCTTAGTGAGAAAAGAAAAGAAATCCAAGGGAAAGTAGTCCTAAGGTGAGGAGAGTGACAAGAAGAAGGACTTGTCGAACATCAAGTGTTTTAACTATCACAAGTTTGGGCACTATGTCGTGAAATGCCCACAGAAGAAAGAAAGCAAGAAGGAGCCTATAATAGAAGCAATAGGTGAAGCCTTGGCTTCAGAATTCAAAATTGATTTTACTCTCATTACATGCATGAAAATCACTCTAATGGGAAGCATGTGGTATCTCGATAGTGGTGCCTCATTCCATATGACGGGGAATAGAGATCTCTTCACTAACTTGTAGGAGAAAGACCTCAAGCAAAACATAGAGTTTGGAAAAGATGGGAGGTATAGCACAATCGATACTATTACTTTTCAGAGGGAGCCTGGCTCCCCTCTTAGACTCACAGATGTGATGTATGTTCCAGGACTGATCAGGAGCTCAAAATTTTCCAAAATATTAAAGTGTCAGAATCTTGATAAGCTTAGCTTCAAATCGAAGAGCATTTCATTATGAATCCAATGGTGCAATCGTCACTCAAATTCGAGCTCATATGCAGAAGTTAGAGCAATTCAAAGTTTAGGTTTGACTTGGACACGTGGTAGGATTGGATGACATAGAAAAGGTCCCAGTGAATGGGGAAGCACCTAGTGGCAGGTTTCCATTGGGTCCGAGATATCGCATATTAGAGAAAAACTGAGGAGCGGCTTAAGGAGAATCGTCCTTAGGTAAGCGGTGATGTGGTAATTGCATATTGTAATCGCACAAAGAGAAAGTGTTAAGAATCAGCCCCTGGTAGGATCTTGGTTGCGATTGCAATATCACAAGATGGAGGAGAACGAGAATCAACCCCCGATGTATCTCGGTTGTGATGCGACAAACTCACAATCGCAGATCACAATAGGAACATGAAGTAACACCCCGACCACCATCGATTGTGATTTGCGATGGGGGGACTTTCAGATCCGATATTTTTATACATTATATCTTATAACCCTGATGGGTCCGCTAATATTGTAGTTTATGGACTTTGATATCTACTGACGGAAAGTTCCGATTGTGATTGCGATGGGGTCCTTGGATGCGATATGCTATATGTTGTGTTTTATAATCCTAGCGGGTCCGTGTATCACAAAGTGCCTGTTTTTTGGGCTTGGGACTATTCGCTGATGGTTGGACTTCACCGATTACGAGTTGCAACAGAGTTGCGAAACCGTCACCTTTTCTGGTAGACTAACCACTTTGTATGTGACCACTTGGCCTTAACTGTAAGATAGGAAAGAAGATGGTGGGACTACTGATTTTCGTAGAACTACTAGATTTAACTCCATATAATGAATCTAGCCGGCAGTAAGCCAGATTTGGAGGAGAAAATTGTGGAAAGATTGATAGAAGTCATAACTAAGGAAATTTTCAACCAAATGGGATGAAAAAGGAGGCTAGATAGCCATTTTTTAACATTCTACATTGATTGGAATAGGTTTCAGGATCAAAGGAGCACTTTTGGATAGGCGTTTTGCAAAGTGAAGCCTATGGGTGATCTAGTCAGCCAAAGTGTTGATTCAGTTTAAGGAGGAGAATAAAAATGGAGATAACCTTGCAGGGGTCTTCTAGCCTCCATGTACTTTCTGCAACAACCATTACATCAATGTTGTAGCTTTATCTCTTCTTTTCTCTATATGGGTTTTGGAGAAGAGACTTATTGATGTACTTTAAGTGGATTGTGGTATTGTTTATGCTCTTTGAAGTTGGATTATGGGGTCTTAGTGTAAGATGCCCGTGTTAAAATTTACATGTTTGACTGTAGGTTAACATGTGTATGGAGTGAGAACTTTTGGAAAAGGTTACTTCTTTGACGAATAAACTAACCATTCCATTTCAACAGTTTATGTACTCTTCTTTTTCTAGATATTGAGCATAATGAGAAGGGGTCATGCCTGTAGAGTTGATCCAAAGAGATGTAGCCTACGAGGGGTGAAATCCTTTATCAATGGATGGTGTATTATTGATTGATGCATGATTCCATTCAGTGTTTTGATTTCATGTTTTAAGTTTTCTTCATGAAACTAGTTTAAGTAAAGAACACATAAAATTCATGTTTTTACTTGCTATTTTGGAGTACAAACCTCAAGAACATTTTTACATTATGAATAGGGTATTAGCACAACATTAATAATCTGATTCATTTCGAATCAAGTTGGTATCAGAACATAAGTTTTCTTTGTGCAAGGAGGAATTGACTATTGTTTGCAAGTGAATGTGTTTTGAAGCTCAAGTGAGGAGAAGGTTTTGGAAAGGAGAGCAAGATTGTTACAATCTCTACCACCAAGTTCTACCTCAAATTGCAATAGAAGCTTCAAGCAAAGCATGTCCCAAGGAGGAGAGCTTACAAGAATGTCAAAGGATGTGAAGGCTTTTAGAAAGGCTTTCTTAGACATGGCAGAAATGGTGAAAATCCTCTATGAAGAGAG
Source organism: Pinus taeda (assembly GCA_000404065.3). NCBI lineage: Eukaryota > Viridiplantae > Streptophyta > Pinopsida > Pinales > Pinaceae > Pinus > Pinus taeda. Next base: position 20,488 of record APFE030463391.1, on the reverse strand, counting down.
GAATACCAAATTGCAAGGTGAAAGCTCTAGACCTGCAAGAGGAGAATGTTATCCAAGGGAAGAAGGTAACAAGAATGGTGATAAACCACCATCTTCTCCACAATATTCATGTTTTTCTAAAACTATTATGCAAGATGCTAGTGTAGAAAGTCCATCAGTAAAGGTATATGGACAATTTTGTACCTTTTGTCCACATGATGTGGAAGATGAGGTTCTATAAGCACCCAAATTCAAGGAGCTGAAAGAAAAGAGACAAATATTCCAAGAGGACACATGAAAAATCAAAAGGTAGTTCAAAAACATATTGGTATGTCAATAAAAAGATGAGGCAAATGATAATAATTTACATGCTTCTTCCTTATGCGAAAGTATTGATGTAAATTCATTTGCAGCCTTTGAAAAACATAGTAAAGGCATTGGATCCAAGCTCTTGACCAAGATGGGTTACAAGGGAGGAGGCCTTGGAGTAAACCAACAAGGTATTAGAAATTCAATTGAGGCCAAGGAGAGTTATAAATATGAAGGCTTAGGATATGTTGCAAAAGAAGAATGGTCTTCTAGTGACAACTCATGGGCATCGTGTTCATTTTTCCATAAGAGAGGACATGAGGAGGCAAGATATTGGAATTTTCATCCAGAATTGGTTCCCTCTTAGTTCCCCAAGCATAAGGAAGACTCAAAGTGCAAAGTGTCTCTAAAGAGAGATGAAGATGTTGAAGAAGAAGGGAAGATAAATTCTTCTTGACACGCGAGTTCCTTACACAAGCAACATAAGCCAAAGGACAACAAACAGAGGTATATCCATTCTGTTAATTCAAACGTTGTTCATAATGGAAAACAACAAGCATATTTAAATAATGTATTGAGGAATATGTTTCCATGGACCTTTTTCCTTTCAACTAACCATTGGGTAGATAAGTGCCATAAAAGGAAAGAAGTCATCACGAAGATGTTTATGGCTACTGGAATTGAGACCAAAAAGAGAAAATCTCATCCAAGGTTAAAGGGAAGTGAGCCAAGAGGAGCTCAAAAGATTTTTTGTACTCACTGCAATATCAGTAGACATTAGGTCAAGAGGTGATGGAATTTGTCTCCACAACTTCATGGCAAGGGAAAGAAAATTATGCAACAACTAAAAGAGGAAGCGACAAAAGAAAAATTGGCGTAGGATGCGACCAACCATGAAGAAGCTTCAGAAGAAGAGAAAGTTCAAATAGAAGGTTCACTCACCTGGTTGGGTAAGAAATGGGCGGACTATTTGTCCAGTTGAAGTTTGTAAATTTTTGTTTTGCACTAGTTGCACATACCCATAGTTAGGTAACTTGTAATGCGATGTTCATAAATAAATCACTTATCTGCAACAATGTTTTGTTTAAGCAGTACAATGCTAGTTTGGCTTGTTGATAGTCAATACGAATGGAAAATTTGGGAGTCAAGTTTATTCCATTTAAAAAAATGCATTTCTATTTGTAGTTTGAGAAAGCGTTTTAAAATTTTCATATGAGTAGATGAAACACATTTAGTATGTTTCAAATGTGTTTAGCACTCAAGTTATACAATTATTCACTATGTGAGGCTTGTTTTGGTTCATTTAGTAGAGTCTTTTTGGGATATTATCCTCAATAAGGATTTTGCAAATGAGTACTTTGGAATTCTTATTGGGAAGGATGTTGTTATGGATGGCCATAGTGACATGGACATGCAGAGAAGAACATAGAACATGAATTCTTTAGTCAAGTTATATTTTAAGTTCAACTTGAGAAAAAGCCAAGACAAGTACAAGTCAGGGCACTTCAAACATTGATTGGATCGAGTTTGGAAAAATGAAAGAATTGTACATTCAAATGTTGAACAACTGAAAGTAAACTTTTGGAGAACAAAATTTTTTCAATGGGGAAGAGTGATCTGGAGCTCAAAATTTTCCAAAATATCAAAGTGTCAGAATCTTTAAAAGCTTAGCTTTAGATCGAAGATTTCCTCATTCTGAATCCAATGGTGTGAACGACACTCAAATCCGATTTCATATGCAAAAGTTAGAGCAAGTCAAAGTTCGGGTTTGACTTCGAGACATGGCAGGATTGGGTGACATGGCAAAGGTCCTAGCAAATGGGGAAGTGCCAAGTGTTAGGTTATCATTGGGTCCCGCATATCCCATATCAGAGAAAAACAGAGGAGCAGCTTAAGGAGAATCAACCTTAGGCAAGTGGTGATGCGATAATCACATATCATAATCACACAAAGAGAAAGTGTTCAGAATCGGCCCCCATCAGGATCCCAATTATGATTGCAATATCACAAGATGAAGGAGGAACAAGAATCGGCCCTCGACGTAGCCTGGTTTCAATGCAAAAAATTCACAATTGCAGATCGAAATAGCAGCATGAAGTAACACCCTGGCCGCTGTCGATTGCAATTTGCGATGGGGGGACTTTCAGACTCGATATTTTTATACGTTGTATTTTATAACCCCGACGGGTCCATTGTTATTGTAGTGTATGGACTTCGATATCCACTGAGGGAAAGTATTGATTGTGATTGCAATGGGGTCCCTGAATGTGATATGTTATATGTTGTGTTTTATAATCTCGGTGGGTCCGTGTATCGCAGAGTACCTATTGTTTAGGCTTGGGACTACCCGTCAATGGTTAGACTTCACCAATTGCGAGTTGCGACAGAGCTGCAGAACTGTCATCTTTTCTGTCGGGCTAACCACTTTGTATGTGACCACTTGACCTTAACTGCGAGATAGGCAAGAAGATGGCAGGACCACCAATTTCAGTGTAACTTCCATATTTAACTCTAGATAATGAATTTAACTGGCAATAAGCCAGATTTGGAGGAGAAAATTGTGGAAAGACTGACAAAAATCATAACTAAGGTAATTTTCGACCAAATGGGATGCAGAAAGAGACTTGATAGCCATTTTTGGACATTTTGAACTTATTGGAATAGGTTTCGGGATCAAAGGAGAACTTATCGATAATCTTTTTGAAAAGTGAATCCTATGGGTGTTTTGGTCAGCTAGATTGTTGATTCAATTTAAGGAGGAGTATAAAGATGGAGATGAGCTTGCAGGGGTCTTCTCGCCTCCATGTGCTTTCTGCAGCAACCATTACATCAGTGTAGTAGCTTTATCTTTTCCTTTCTCTATATGTTTTTCGAGAAGAGATTTATTAATGTACTTCAAGTGAATTGTGGTAGTGTTTATGCCAAAATAAAAATATAGTTTTCTTCTTAAAATAACAAAAGTAATATCCACATAATCATATATGTTTCTTTCCAAAATTTATATAAGTAAGTATTTTACTTCCAAATTTCATCTAAAAAATTATCCACCAGTACTAAAAGTGTTACATTTTATTATTTTAAAATTTTATTTATATTATACACATTTAAGTTACATATAAACAATTATAACTTAAATACACTGGTATTATAATATTTTAATAATATATAAATGTTAAATATGTAAAACAACGATAGATATAGATTATAGGTATGTGTAACTTAATATGGAAAATACCAAATTGAGAGCCCACGCCCCCCATAACCAAAAAATACGAGACATTCCAAGAATCATCCATCATTTGGTTTTCTTTGATGTAAACCCCCACCCTCAATGAAAGATATGTATATTAAAATATATAAAAGGTTTGTCAAACATGAATAATGTAGATATTGTAATAAGATGTTTAGAAAGAATTAATTTTTAAGAGAAGTCTAATAATTTTGTTATATATTTAAAATTTAAATATATAAATGAAAGATATGTATATTAAATTATATTTTAGATTTTTATTTATTGTATTTATAATAAGTAAAATTTAAAAAATTGATAGGTGTAATTTAATATTGAATTTTGTTTTCAAAATTTTTCACCGTTGAGCTTTTCAAAATTTAAAGTCGATTTTTATTGAGATTTTAGAAAGAATTAATTCTTAAATGCTTAATTATAAATTTATAGGAATATCATTTATATATATATAAATTTAATTAAAAAAATATTATAAAAAATTAAGTTAATTATTTATTCTATGTAAAAAACAAAAATGTAAATTATGATATATCTTATAATTTTTAAAATTATTATAAACAAGGTATTTATTTACTATATTTTTATTGCCATAATGTAACAAAATATGTTTGGAATATTCTTTTATATATATATATATATATTTTCTATGTTAAGACTAACCTAAGTACCCACGGGGGATTTGAACCAGTGACCGCAAGGAGTGCCTTAACAAGGCACCCATTCACCGTCAATCCAAAGCCCCGTGGGCTCTTTTTACATATATATTAGTGTACTCATATAAATTAAATGAGTGATAAATGTAGATAAAAATCAAAGAACTTATCTTATAACACATTTTATATTTTCATAATTGAAAAATCATAAAATTTGACTAAATTATAACTTTATTTTAAATTATAATTATTGATAATAATTATAAAAGAATTAATATAGAGTTAAGCATATATACATTTAATTAATTAAACTAAATAAAATAAATATGTAACAACATTTTTAACCATGAAGATTCACTCTCATTTTACTACGGAGATTCTTAACTTTTTTTTTTTTTTAATTGTGGAACTTAAATCCCTATTTGTAACATCCCTAAATAACTCGGTGTAAAATTATACAGTTGAGTAAATAGTAATTCTTTCAAAAGATTACGAATTACTTATAAAACTAATTCTTGGTACTTCCTCTTTTTCTCCAATAATTTATGTTTCAAATGTGCCACTATTCGGATGGATATATTTTTCCGCATCTCATAACTATGGATGGGCCAACACCCTAACAGAAATACGGGAGAGGAGGAGGAAATCAGTACAGCTTCGAAAACAAAGTTGGTTACCAATTATTTTGGGGACGAAGTGGCAGACAAATCATTAATTCTTTGCAGTGAAGAAATTTCAGGTTGTTTTTCAAGTAATAAATCTTCCATGTTGTACCAAAAAAGAAAACGGTTTCTGGATTCCGATTTCCTCTGTTTTACTTAATGGTAAATCATTGAATAACTAAGGGCGGTAGCTTATTCGAGATCTCGGGAAAGCACGTTTACTTCATTGTGGTGACAGAAAATTGTACACATAATCACTTGAATTGGTGATAGAAGATTTAACAGGGAGGAAGTCAGATAAGGATGGATGATTGTTCAGGATTCGCTGACACAAGGAGCCGATATTTGATTCAAGCAAAATGATTCCAAACACTATGAATCTTGGTACATTGACACACCTGATGCTGAAGGAATTTTCATGGAGATTCTGTTATTAAACTAAAGAGATTAGCTATGCCATGCACGGTGATGGAGGCAAGGAGGCTGCCAGTGATAAGGATAATGTATGCAGCGGAACCGTGTGGGACCCTAACACAAGAAGAGGAGAAAAATGTAGAAGTGTGAAAGAGACACTATTATGAAAGACTCTAGAGCTCTTTGGTCAACAGAGTCTATCTAAATCTTAATATTCAGAAAGGAGAACGACCTTGTGTTGTTATTGTCCTAAAAACTATTCTGAGCGTGCAGCAAACTCGGAGGAGATGCAGTGAACCACTGATCTCATTGGCAGTGGTTCGGTGGAGCTTTGCATTCATGATGGTTTGGCAGTCCAATGGAGTCCAGCAAAACAGATGAGTATTATTTTAGCAGGAATTAGTTGTTCAATTTATAACTGTCAAGTCTGTGGTTACTTATTAGTATTGCATTTTAAAAAGTGTTGGATATGATGGACATTCAGTTTGTGTGTTGTTACCAAAACAAAAGAAAAACTGAATGTGAATGTGAAATGATTGTTAAATTAATAAGTGAGTTTTTGAACTAGAAGAAATGGTAAACCACTCTACAGGGTACGGGGTTAGATTCTAGGCCAAGTTGATGGGGTCAACGACTATGAATCAATCCAAATCCCTTACCATTAGAGGGATTGTATCATTTATCCGTGATACATATGCTGTTATGAAAGTAACCAGGGATAAACTAATTAATAGTTTTTTGCGCCAATTAATAGATATCATGCAGAAAAGCATAGACCTCTCGAATAGCATTATTAGAATACTTGTATTAATCTAGGTTAACTGTTGGTCAAGGGAGAAACTAACCGTTAGTCGCCCAGACCAAGTTGATACCAACAGTGAAGAGAAATCCCTCAGACCCTTTCGGAATTGTAAATACTACATCTAAACATAAATTACTTTCTTATCATCAATACGAAAGGAAGCTTCTTAAATATGTAACCAGCACATCGAATGCATATTCGAGAAATTACATCCGCTGAACGAAATAACAAGACCCATAAACGAGGTTGGTGTAAATGTAACTATACGATAACGAACAACAGAAACAAAGAAACAAAGAATGCTCTCTGCATCCTGAAGACGTATGTCGATTTATATACACTTAAATTAATGGTTAGATCTCTTAAAGAGAAATATGCATTAGTGTGAGTAAGCATTGTGAAAAGTAGAACAAGAATTTACTTGAATACATGTACCAGCTAAATAGGATGTTATGCTTGCTCATGCAGATGAGTAGATGTTAAAATATCTCTTTTAGAGGTTGCTTATTGATTGATTAATATGATATCTAGTCTTGTAGCCAAGCTCGTTAACAACTACATTGACAGGAAACGATGGCAGATGATGCCAAAGGAAAGTGATGTTTGACCTTGTGGCAGAAAAAGGATTAATGGACCATGCAGATGAGTTTGAGTAGCAGGATCGTACTTTGCTAGAACAATCATCCCATAAGGAATGTTGTATGTGGTGGTATGTAAGTAAAAGATTACATGGAAATTGTATTAGCTTTTAGCTAGTTATGTGAAAACCTAATGATAATTCATTTTAATGATTTTATGACAATGGTTAAGGGATGGAATCCCTTATAAGCCATTGAGTGAGGGGTGAAAACCCTCACGAGCGTTTAATAATAAGATTAAATGTTTGCTGGTTTTCACCCTACGGGGTTTCCAAGGTATACTGGTGTTCAATGGTGTGATTGCCTTTTTTGTTAGTTTGATGATAATGAATCCTTGTTGTTGATGGTTCTTTATGTGATGGCATAATCTTAATGTCCAAGTATGTGATTAACTAATATGGTTAAGGAAATCATGAAATGGATGCAAGGGTTTGTGAGACAATTTATGTTTTTACACTACCACAATGGTGGTTAATGATTAAGAAACTTACTGTCTTTTATTGCATTTTACTTGATGTATTAATAAACATTATATCTAATGGTTATTGAGGAATTGAGGAGTTGTGATTCGGATAATTACTTGTGGGTAATTTGTATAAGAAAATTTTAACTCCCTGCTTTTACATGTGAGGTCACTGAGGTACATTACAAGTGGTATCAGAGCTAAAGGTTGCAGTACTGGCGCCTCTGGGAATTGGTAAGCGGAAAAGAAATTGTGGTACGCCACTAGTGGCATTAACTCAGGTATGTGTTTAACCATTCACATATTGATTTGTGTAGTACACCACCTTTGGCATGATATGTGTGAATCATGTTTATAACTGCTTTGAGTAGTAAGTAATAAAGTTGTTGCGTAACTATGTTCATGACATTGGATTCCTGATGATGATAAAAGACAATGAAACTTTTGTCGCACTTAAGAACAATATTGAACACTCATTACACTTATGAACAATCTTGAACACTCATTGACGAAAGTGACAATCAACAACCCACTTTTGATTTGCAAATATGGCGATAACAATGATGTATTTAATAAATAGGATTGATGTTGCAATGAACTAATTTTAATGAGTCAATGCATGAATGTAAAATACGGGGATGTCCTTGGATTTGATGATATAGTGTTTTAAAAAAAAAGGGACTATGCAAGACGAGCAGGGGCAAGAGCCAGTGCATGCACAACATCCACCTGAAGACAGTCATAAATATTTGCCAGTAGTGGTGCATGGAATAAATCTTCAAAGGGACATATCAAGACGGAGCCGGAGGAGGAAATAATTGGTACTTATGGCAATGCTTTGCACTTCAACCATCGTTTTGGACCCTCTGTACATGATTTCTCATCTGCGAGGCCCTCGTCGAGCTCCGTGGTGGTGTAGCATAATGAAGAGAAAGACTGAAGAGCGGTTTTGAAATCGGGATCATGCGGTGTGGAGGCTGCCAGGAAAAAGATAAGTATCTTGCTCGATTTTCTTGAATTAAAATATGTGCATGTTATTATATTTACAATATTGCATTCTGAGAAGATAGTTCTCGTAAGTTTTGTTCCGAGTTTTCCAGATTTGTAACCGTCTATGTCTGTGCTATTTGATATGGATATTTTGGCACGCAGTAGAAAACTTTATTTGCTTGAATCGACTTGATTGTAATAACTAATTTTTGATTCAGTCTTGTCATAGATGCTTGAAGATTATTGGTAGTTGAGATTGGTTAGTATTGTATGACTAACCAATAGAACTTATATGCATTAATTGCATTGTATTTAAGATTATTACAATTCGTAAACAAGTGATGGTTTGATTGGTGTCACATGCGTGGAATGTGTGTATGATGATTCTTACTCTCTCTGTGCTATAGTTCTAGTTGTTTATGAGAAGAGTTCTTAATATTATTCACCATGAGAATGATAGATGAATAGTATATGCTTATGTCTTAATAGACTTAATGATGTTTCCCTCTAATTCTTTGAGATTCACTAACACGGTATGTGTTTATGTTAATCATTACTTGTTGTGAGATACAAATCATTTGAGCATCTATTTAATGATGGTTGAATTTATCTCTACTATGGGAATGATGGATTCTTATGAATGTTGCATTCTAATGTGAAGTTAATTGTAGAGGCATGTTCAGTGGGTAACATTTCCAATGGGTAACATTTCTAGGACCCATTCATGGTAGAATTACATGTGACAATTATTCATAAATAGACTACTTGTGTTAATGAAGTTATTAGTAAACTCTAACTACCTTCCCCAACTATAGATGCTTTCAAAGGAAAAAGGAAGCAAGGAAAAGGGAGAAGACCATGTTGTAGGGACAAACGGAGAAGGGAAAAGAATCGGTACGTCTAGTGATGACCAGACAACGCTTGATGTGCATGTGAGTATTCCTTTGACCATGCTTAAGGAGTTGGAAAATGATAACTATAGTGTGTTGATGTTAATGATTTTCGTAATGTCTCCTTGAAGTCGTTATTCTGAAATGGTCACATAGTAGTGATAAGATAGTTGTTGCATCTAACATCAAGTGGTAACTCTAGTGCATGTGTGACACTTAGGGGATCATGCTTCTAATTGCATAAGTAGAGGAATTGCTTCCGATAAGGGTAGTTTAATTAGTTGGTTACGCATGTTGAACCAAGGGTTGGTCAGAACACCTTGATTATGCTTAATTATATTAATGATGCATGGCCAATGTTGGCTATTGTAAACATAAGATAATACACCATTAATGACGATTTGGATTAAGACAACAGACTATGGGAAATTGGAAATGTTTAGATTATTAACTCAACTATTGTTGACATTTATACATTAATGAATATTTGCGTATGCTTTTATACATGACGATATTGTATGCATGAAATGTTTTGAAAATTGAATACTTGTTAACTGATGCATATTTATAACTAACGTTGCTGATAGGATTAAGTAGTGGTAGCTTAATGGCAACAAGAAAACTCGTCATGTAAATTGTTGCAATGTGAATTACAAACATAAATGAGAAAGAATAATGCATGAATTGTGTTATTTAGAATCTGAATGCATACAACATGTCTGATAAATATGTTTCCCATCAATCTAGATGTTGTGGACCCATGATGAGGGTTAAGTGTAAATGCATGGTGTGCATGCATGTATATTTTGTTAATGATAATGTTCATATGGTTCATTACGTAAATTACTTTGAGAAAGAGTAATAAAAGAGAAATTTAACATTCCAGACAGTTGCAGATAGTTGGGTTGATGGCAATTACCTGCCCGGAGGGGTTGATGGTACTTGTCTGCCCGAATTTCCTCTACCTAGAGATCAATGATCTCAGTAAGGGAAAAGAGTTTTCCAAGATGGTGAAGAGGATAAAAAGCCTGAGGCAACTCTGTTGATTTGGAGCCTATTGGAGGAGGCCCAAAATTCCTCATAGACGAGATGTTGTTAGAGGAATAGGCAGGATGCTGCCTAGAGGAATCCTATATTGGACACTATGTGGTCATTGGAATTCTTGAGCTGGTTGGCTAGTGGAATTCCATGTTAGACCTGGTAAGGTCTCTATCAAAGAAACTGTCTGGATGTGAAAATGACTCGATCTGGTTGCGGAAACCAGTTCCCATGGGTTGGGAATTCTTTAGCCTGTTATGGTTCTCATAGCTAAATTTTTTTTTTAACTAATCAGCTATATGATATGTTAAAGATGAATTCTATATATAGTTGCGTAAAATATGTTATGCACGTTTAACAGGAAATGAGTTTAGTACTCAAAAAGGAGTTATTGGAAATTTTAATTCCTTTATTGTATTATTAATCTTGTAGGAAATTTTAATTCCTTTGTTGTATTACTAATCTTGTGAAAGTCTTAGTAGTGGGGGCTAAGACAATTTTTTTTTTACTTGATGTAGTGATTGACTGTTTTTATAATTAGAGAGCTAGGTGCTCTTTTGGTACCTTTAGGGGTAATTTGTAGATGTCTTTAGTGAGAATTAATTCAGTGCACGTGGAGCAGTGATTTATCATTTGATGATTAGTGTTAGTGCTCTTTAAGTACTTGTTAAAGTACTGTGATTTAAAAATCATCTAACATTGCACAATTGACTGATAGTCAAAAGTATTTCATTTGACTCAAAATATTGTGACTAATTGGTTGAATTTGTTAGTCATACATTACAGGATTACTTACCATGGAGAGTTGATGGGTTGTTCAATCACTATCAAAATGCTTACGCGAAAGTACTCATGATTTCCAAGAGTAATTGGTAAGTATGGTAAGTTGATAAGAGATTTGTTTTTTTATATTATGAATTGGAATAAGGGCCAAGAGATGGAAACTAGAACTTGCATATTTTTGCAGTTATAAATGCTTATGACTATTGATTTTTTTTGATAAGAGGACATTACAATTTGTGTTTATTGTCATTTCTTGGAATGAAATTTTTTGATTTTAAAGAGGAAGGATAACTTTTAGTGTGGTTTAGATGGTTATACCATGAGTAAAATCCAAAGCTCCACCAAAAGATGAACACTGAGGATGGTGTTCCTGTTAAGGGGGGGAGTATGTAACATCCCTAAATAACTCGATGTAAAATTATACAGTTGAGTAAATAGTAATTCTTTTAAAAGATTACGAATTAGTTATAAAACTAATTCTTGGTACTTGCTCTTTTTCTCCAATAATTTATGTTTCAAACATGCCACTCTTCGGATGGATATATTTTTCTGCATCTCATAACTATGGATGGGCCAGCACCCTAACAGAAATACGGGAGAGGAGGAGGAAATCAGTACAGCTTCCGAAAACAAAGTTGGTTACCAATTATTTTGGGGACGAAGTGGCAGGCAAATCATTAATTCTTTGCAGTGAAGAAATTTCAGGTTGTTTTTCAAGTAATAAATCTTCCATGTTGTACCAAAAAAGAAAACAGTTTATGGATTCCGATTTCCTCTATTTTACTTAATGGTAGATCATTGAATAAGCGAGGGCGATAGCTTATTCGAGATCTCGGGAAAGCACACTTACTTCATTGTGGTGACAGAAAACTGTACACATAATCACTCGAATTGGTGACAGAAGATTTAACAGGGAGGAAGTCAGATAAGGATGGATGATTGTTCAGGATTCGCTGGCACAAGGAGCTGATATTTGATTCAGGCAAAATGATTCCAAACACTATGAATCTTGGTACATTGACACACCTGATGCTGAAGGCATTTTCATGGAGATTCTTTTATCAAACTAAAGAGATTAGCTATGCCACGCATGGTGATGGAGGCAAGGAGGTTGCCAGTGAAAAGGATAATGTATGCAGTGGAACCGTGTGGGACCCTGACGCAAGAAGAGGAGAAAAGCACAGAAGTGTGAAAGAGACACTGTTATGAAAGACTCTAGAGCTCTTTGGTCAACGCAGTCTATCTAAAGCTTAATATTCATAAAAGGGAACGACCTTGTGTTGTTACTGTCCTAAAAACTATTCTGAGTGTGCAGCAAACTCGGAGGAGGTGCAGTGAACCACTGATCTCATTGGCAGTGGTTGGGTGGAGCTTTGCATTCATGATGGTTTGGCGGTCCAATGGAGTCCTGCAAAACAGATGAGTATTAATTTAGCAGGAATTAGTTGTTCAATTTATAACTGTCAAGTCTGTGGTTACTTATTAGTATTGCATTTTAAAAAGTGTTGGATATTATGGACATTCAGTTTGTGTGTTGTTACCAAAACAAAAGAAAAACCGAATGTGAATGTGAAATGATTGTTAAATTAATAAGTGAGTTTTTGAACCAGAAGAAATGGTAAACCACTCTACAGGGTACGGGGTTAGATTCTAGGCCAAGTTGACGGGGTCAACGACTATGAATCAATCCAAATCCCTTACCATTAGAGGGATTGTATCATTTATCTGTGATACATATGCTGTTATGAAAGTAACCAGGGATAAACTAATTAATAGTTTTATGCGTGAATTAATAAATATCATGCAGAAAAGCATAGACCTCTCGAATAGCATTATTAGAATACTCGTATTAATCTAGGCTAACTGTTGGTGAAGGGAGAAACTGAGCGTTAGTCGCCCAGACCAAGTTGATATCAACAGTTAAGAGAAATCCCTCAAACCCTTTCGGAATTGTAACTACTACATCTAAACATAAATTACTTTCTTATCATCAATACGAAAGGAAGCTTCTTAAATATGTGGCCAGCACATCGAATGCATATTCGAGAAATTACATCCGCTGAACGAAATAACAAGACCCATAAACAAGGTTGGTGTAAATGTAACTATACGATAACGAAAAATAGAAACAAAGAAACAAACGATGCTCTCTGCATCCTAAAGACGTATGTCGATTTATATACACTTAAATTAATGGTTAGATCTCTTAAAGAGAAATATGCATTAGTGTGAGTAAGCATTGTGAAAAGTAGAACAAGAATTTACTTGAATATATGTACCAGCTAATTAGGATGTTATGCTTGCTCATGCAGATGAGTAGATGTTAAAAGATATCTTTTAGAGGTTGCTTATTGATTGATTAATATGATATCTAGTCTTGTAGCCAAGCTCGTTAACAACTACATTGACAGGAAACGATGGCGGATGATGCCAAAGGAAAGTGATGTTTGACCTTGTGGCAGGAAAAGGATTAATGGACCATGTAGATGAGTTTGAGTAGCAGGATCGTACTTTTCTAGAACAATCATGCCACAAGGAATGTTGTATGTGGCGGTATGTAAGTAAAAGATTACATGGAAACTGTATTAGCTTTTAGCTAGTTATGTGACAACTTAATGATAATTCATTGTAATGATTTTATGACAATGGTTAAGGGATGGAAATCCCTTATAAGCCATTGAGTGAGGGGTGAAAACCCTCACGAGCGTTTAATAATAAGATTAAATGTTTGCTGGTTTTCACCCTACGAGGTTTCCAGGGTATACTGGTGTTCAATGGTGTGATTGCCTTGTTTGTCAGTTTGATGATGATGAATCCTTGTTGTTGATGGTTCTTTATGTGATGGCATAATCTTAATGTCAAAGTATGTGATTAACTAATATGGTTAAGGAAATCATGAAATGGATGCAAGGGTTTGTGAGACAATTTATGTTATTACACTACCACAGTGGTGGTTAATGATTAAGCAACTCACTGTCTTTTATTGCATTTTACTTGATGTATTAATGAAAATTATATCTAATGGTTATTGAGGAATTGAGGAGTTGTGATTCGGATAATTACTTGTGGGTAATTTGTATAAGAAAATTTTAACTCCCTGCTTTTACATGCGAGGTCACCGAGGTACATTACACTATTACCAATTAATAATTTGGAAACCTTATTCCAAAATAAACATACATATCAACATAATTAAATGGTAATTATAACATAGAGAGATAGTTTGTAAGATATCTTTCTTATATATTTTTTTTTTTTTGTAATGATTTGGAAGTCAATAACACCATGCAAACTTATTCATTGCCCTCAAAATGGTAATTCTAACATAGAGATAGTTTGTAAAATATCTCTTTTGCATTTTAATGATTTGGAAATCAGTCATACCATGTAAACTTATTAATTACGTTGATAGACATGTCTATTTGATAATAGAATTTCTAGAATTTTAATTTGATTGTCAGTAATTATTAGGTGGATGGTAGATATTTAACCTCCAGGGAATATGCCAAAATATTCATATTCATAGTAGTATATTCACAAATCAAAGCTTAAGATTTATCTCTAATTATTAATTATTATTTTTCAAAATACTTAATTGAAGAAAATATCATATCAACACCTATCATATTGGGCATGTGGTATTGATGAGCCACTAGATTGTAAGAAAAGCTACTTAGAAGTTAAGAATATTCATGGTAAAGTGCATGTGGTATTGGTAAGCAATGGTATTGTAAGAAAAACTACTTAGAAGTTAAGAATATCTATGGTAAAGTAGGAGTGAATCTCCATAGTTAAGAATATTGTTACATGTTTTCTTAAATATATATGTTAAACTCATATGTTAATTCTTGTTATAATTAATAACAATTGCATAGTTGTTAAATGTTTTTTTAAATATATATGTTAAACTCATATATTAATTCTTGTTATAATTAATAACAATTTCCTAGTCTAACTTATAGACAATATAACCTTTTCACTAGAATTCACCAAAATGAGGCAATACAATTTCAAGATTTTTTGCTGTTTAAAATACATTTTTGAATGCATAAATAGATTCAACGCACTAAAAAACCCATGGGGCATTCTAATTATGAAAATGAAACAATTTAAACTCAAGTGTTTAAAAATGTCTCTCGGATTTTGGTTAAAATTAACGAGAAAAAATATTGTGAAAAATGTCATTTTGTCTATAATTTAGACTACTCCAATAACAATAATAACTAGCAATTACACCACATGATGCAAATGAAATGTCCTAAGGCAATGGCATAAGAAAGAATAGCATAGGAAAATGAAGTTAAATTTTTATCAATTTTGTTTATTTATTGGTGTTTCTCAGAAAAACTTTGAAATTTAAACTTTGAATATTTGAGCTACAACAGATAGGAAGGGTATTAGTTGGAAGAATCCCATCAATATCTACTTTTTTAGAAATATATTCATTGATAATTTGTGCTTCTTCGAATGTATCTAGTATGTACTTGGGTCTCTCAGGTATGTGTTCTCTTGTCGTATAGGGTCTCTCAGGTTAGTCATGTCTCTTACTTATTGATTTCTCTAAATTTCGTCAGTTCATGTCTCCTAATTGTGAAATTATCCACATGAATGTTGAATTTTTTTTAGAGTTGAAAACCAATCTCATTAACTTAATTATGAAGAATTGGTGATGCAAAATCCAATGAAAGGGTGAAATAGGAACAAACACGGAGTCCACGAGGTAGGTAAGAGAATATTATGGGCTCGTCGCTCCTATCATATGTGCACTACAAGATTGAAATTCCTTCAAGAGGAAGGAGGAGAAATCAAGATATTGCCAGAACAAATTCCATCATTGATGCACAATCAAAAGTGAGGTATACAATCGGTAACTTATTTTTATTCTAATAACTAATGGTGGGAGAAAGGTGGCATGATGAAACAATTTCTCTCTTCTTGTGTTTACATCTACATTTTGATATACATTGAGTTGAGCAAAGTTACTCAGAGAGAAGCAGAATAGTTCCTAGGGGAAACTGGGGTGCACACAAGGGAAAATGAAAGGAGAACGTCTTCCATTAGTTTATGTTATGAATTTAAATTAATTTCACATGATGGGACATGGTTTACTAGAGAAACTTCCAAGTTCGATGAATTAGAGGACATTGATGAAGAAAACAACAAGGACAAGGAAGATGAAAACGTGGATAAAGAAGAATATTTAAGGCCAAGAAAGTAAAATCAACTTGCATCTAAGAAATGCAACATTGTACAAAAAAGTGGACCTATTGGAGAGCATCTTATTGAGTGAGGCAACAATAAAGCATTGAATACATCCTATATTATAGGCTAATGTGTGCGGTCCTATATTTGTACCAATTTCATTATCTTCCTAAAAGTTTTTTTCAGGATGTCTCTGCAAATGAACATCTTCCTAAGTGCAAGCAACAATAAAGAATTGAATACATCCTATATTATAGGCTAATGTGTGTGGTATATTTGTCCCATTTTCATTATCTTTCTGAAAGATTTTTCAAGATGTATATGCAAATGAAAGAATTTGTCATAATGTCCAAGATATATTGAATAATAATCCTAGGTGAGACTTGAAACTTTGTAGGGGCTCTAACAACACTCCACTTTTACCAACTTGGCATTCCACCATTGATAACCCAGGTTATTGATAATATAGAAATCCATGGATGTTTGTTTTGGTGGCACATGGAAATGGACAACTTCAATAGAAGAAATGACAGGAACAACATACCACAATTGTGAAATGAAATCACTTAATAGCATACTTTCCAATTGCAACAATCTAAAAAGAGGCATTGGTATAAAACATACCACAAATAATTCATCTTCAATAAGCAATGCTTTCAATTGAGTTTTGCTCGCTTGTATATTTTTCCCTTTGATTAATTTTTGAAACTCTCCCCTTTTTCATGTTATGATTTTCTAAAATATGCAAAACCCAACCCTTGACTCAACAACTTTTCTATAGATTTGGATAAAGTATTTACCACCAATATTCTTTGTAGCACCTTTCAAGCTTCCAACAAAGTACTGTTGAAGTACTTCTAAGTTGATTGTTTTCTCCACTTTACCTCACTTCTTCTCAAGTCCTTTCTTGATGTTTGTATGCTCTACGAATGAGCTAGAACAAGAAATATCATTAGCAGGAACAACATAAACGTTTGTATCGACATGAGTTGATTCATGTTCATGATGTTTCAATTCTGATAGGTTTGATTCCTCAAGCTCTAGTTGTTGTTGTTGCTAATGTCTACATTTTTGATAGGCATTGCGTTGAGCATAGTTACTCAGAGAAAAACAGAACAATTCCTGGGGGAAAATGGGGTGCACAAAAGGGAAAAAGGAAAGTAGCACATCTGCCATTAGTTTATGTTAGGACTTTAAATTAATTCCACTTGATGTGTCATGGTTTACTAGAGAAGCTTCCCAGTTAGATGAATTAGAGGACATTGATAAAGAAAACAATTAGGACAAGGAAGAAGGCGGTGAAGATGACAACGCGGATGAAGAAGAATATTTAAAGCCAAGAAAGTCAAATCAACTTGCATCTAAGAAAGGCAACATTGTACAAAGAAGTCGACCTCTTGAAGAGCATCTTCTTGATTGAAAGCAACAATAAAGCACCAAATACATCCTATATTATAGGCTAATGTGTGCGGTCATATATTTGTCCCAATTTCATTCTCTTCCTGAAATTTTTTTTAGGATGTCCCTGCAAATGAGCATCTTCCTAAGTGCAAGCAACAATAAAGCACCAAATACATCCTATATTATATGCTAATGGGTGTGGTATATTTGTCCCAATTTCATTCTCTTCCTAAAATATTTTCCAAGATGTCTCTGCTAATGGAAGAATTTGTCATAATGTCCAAGATATATCGAATAATAATCCTAAGTGAGACTTGAAACCTAGTAGGGGCTCTAACAACACCCCATTTTTACCAACCTGGCATTCCGCCATTGAGAACTTAGGTTATGGGAAATATATAAAGACATGGATGTTTGTTTTGATGGCACACGAAAATGGACAACTTCACCAGAAGAAATGGCAGGAACAACATACCACCATTGTGGAATGAAATCACTTAATAACATACTTGCCAATTGCAACAGTCTAAAAAGAGGCAGTGGGATAAAATAGACCACATATAATCCATCTACAATAAGCAATGTTTTCAATTGAGTTTGGTTGCTTGTCTATTTTTCCCTTTCATGAATTTTTGAAAATCTCTCCTTTTTCATGTTACAATTTTATAAATATGCAAAACCCAACCCTTGAATCAACAAATTTGTTATAGATTTGGATAAATTATTTACCACCAATATTCTTGGTAGCACCTTTTAGGGTTCAAACAAAGTTCTGCTGAAGAACTTCTAAGCTGATCATTTTCTCCACTTTACCTTTCTTCTTCTCAAGTCCTTTCTTGATGTTTGTATGCTCTGGGAATGAACCAGAACAAGAAATATCATTAGTAGGAACCATAGAGACTTTCGTATCAATATGAGTTGATTGATTTTCATGATGTTTCAAATATTATAGATTTGATTCCTCAAGCTCTGATTGTTGTACATTTTGATAGACTCTGAGTTGAGAAAAGTTAATAAGAGAGAAGAAGAATAATTCCTAGGGGAAAATGGGGTGCACAGAAGGGAAAAGAAAAGGGGCGCATTTTCCCGTAGTTTATGTTAGGATTTTAAATTAATTCCACTTAATGTGTCATGCTTTACTAGAGAAGCTTCCAAGCTAGATGAGTTAGAGGACATTGATGAAGAAAATAATCAGGACAAGGAAGATGACGTTGAAGATGACAACACAAATGAAGAAGGATATTTATAGACAAGAAAGTCAAATCAACTTGCATCTAAGAAAGGAAACATTGTACAAATAATAAGCGGACCAGCTGGAGAGCATCCTCTTGAGTGAAAGCAACAATAAAGCATCAAATATATCATATATTATAAGCTAATACTTGTGGTCATATATTGGTCCCAATTTCATTGTCTTCATGAAATATGTTTCAGGATGTCTCTGTAAATGAGAATCTTCCTAAGTGCAAGCAACAGTAAAGCATTGAATACATCCTATATTATAGGTTAATGTGTGTGGTATATTTGTCCCAATTTCATTCTCTTCCTAAAAAAAAATTCAAGATGCCTCTACGAATGAAATAATTTTTCATAATGTCCAAGATATATTGAATAATAATCCTAGGTGAGACTTGAAACCAGACGGGGGCTGCAACAACAACCCACTTTTACCAACTTGGCATTCCACCATTAAGAATATAGGTTATGGGAAATATAGAAAGCCATGGTTACTTGTTTTGATGGCACATGGAAATGGACAACTTCACCAAAAGAAATGGCAGGAACAATATACCACCATTATGAAATGAAATAACTTAATAGCATACTTGTCAATTGCAACAGCCTAAAAAGAGTTAGTGGAATAGAATAGACCATAGATAATCCATTTTCAATATGCAATTTTTTCAATTGAGTTCTGCTCTCTTGTCTATTTTTCCCTTTCATGAATTTTTGAAAAACTGTCATTTTTCCTATTATGATTTTCTAAAATATGCAAAACCCAACACTTGGCTCAACAAATTTTCTATAGATTTGGATAAATTATTTACCACTAATATTTTTTGTAGCACCTTTGAGGCTTCCAACAAAGTACTGTTGAAGAACTTCTAAGCTAATCGTTTTCTACACTTCACCTTGATTCTTCTCAAGTCCTTTCTTGATGTTTGTATGCTCTGCGAATGAAGCAGAACAAGAAATATCATTAGCATGAGAACAAAAACTTTTGTATCGACATGAGTTGATTCATGTTCATGATGTTTCAAATATGATAAATTTGATTCCTCAAGCTCTAGTTGTTGTTGCTAATAAATGACAAAAGGTAATGAGGTAACGAGATGTAGCCCCATATCGATTTCATTTTGATCACCCTCACTCCCCACTTGCAAAGTTTTTTGGAAAGAATCTTGTGTGACTGTTTGTATCCTCTCTTGGCATTGAACAAACTTGGTCCTTGGAGAAATTTGCAACTCTAGAGATATTCTTGAAATATTATTATAACTTGTCCATTACATAGACTTAGGAAACTTATTCTTACAACTGAAGTTCTCAAGCTATTTTGAAACTTTTTTCAAGCATTCATAGATAAGGCAATATCCCATTCGATTAATTCATATGTGAAAAGAAACATCAATAAAATAAAATAGTTCCGGTAGCACCAACATGCATTGACCCCAACGAGCTACTTTTATTTCTACTTAACTTTTAACTCGATGATCTTGGGCTAAGATGCAACAACTAAGGAGTTTGTCTTTTCCCTTTTGATATAACACATTATTTTCAATTGAATGCAAAGTATTGTGGGTTGTGCCATGAGAAATTTATTTTATTGAATCCAAAACTTCAAGAGAATTCTTAAAATAAATAAATTATAAATTCCCTTACAAATTTGCTTACTTGCTAACATGTACTCCAATTATTATATACTTTTTATTATTTGTTTTATAAATATGCTTTCTCTAATATTCCAATTATTATATACTTTTTATTGTTTGTTTCACAAATATGCCTTTTTTGTTTTT